>JASDQU010683890.1:52834-67108 GCA_032191745.1 Picea mariana | reverse complement strand
TTTATGAAGTGCATGCCTTGGTCCCTCATCAAAACTCTTGGGCACCCAAATCTAGTGATTACATGTGTTGTAACAGATATTGAAAATTTCCGATTCAACTTAGGCACTTGTATAATTCAATATGGAACTCATGTTTTGACAGAGATCTAAAATGGCACACATGAGTGGAGCTGATGCCTGTCCAGTGCACCAGTAGTAATAATTTTCAGATAACGTTACCTACACTTGAAGCAGCCTATCAACATGCCAAGGTTCAAAATATACAAGTGAAGGGTCTATTGATAAAAAATCCTTCAAATCCATTAGGAACCACTATGGACGTTACAACACTAAGAAAGTTGCTAGCTTTTGTATCCGAAAAGAACATTCATCTTGTCTGCGACGAGATCTATTCGTGATCAGTATTTTCATCTCCAAAGTTCACAAGCATTGCAGAGATTTTGGCCACCGATAAAATTTCTCAGAAGGAGCATGTGCATATTGTTTACAGTCTGTCGAAAGACCTGGGACTACCGGGCTTCTGAGTCAGAGTCATTTACTCTTACAACGATACAGTGGTTACCGCTGCTCGTAGAATGTTCAGTTTTTCCTTGGTTTCTTCACAGACACAACATCTGATTGCTTCAATGTTGTCTGACACGGAATTTGTAAGAAAATATTTAAATAGTAAGAGGCTACGAAAGAGACACAAAATGTTCGTCTCTGGACTGCGTGTGGCTAGCATCAATTGCCTGAATAGCAATGTCGGTTTGTTCTGCTGGGTGGATCTCAGACATCTTCTGCAATCCCGTAACCAAGAAGGAGAGATTAGACTGTGTAAGATAATCTTGGAAGAGATTGGGTTGAATGTTTCTCCCGGTTCCTCTTGCCACTGCAGTGAGGCTGGGTGGTTTAGGTTCTGCTTTGCTAATATGACCGATCAGATTGTTCAAGAGTCATTGAATCGAATTCAACGCTTTATGGAAAGTAGGAATTTCTTAATAAGGTGGCTACAATATCTCCTGTACAACACCGAAACCTTGTGAAATTATATGGTTTTTGTGTTGAGGAAGAAGAATGCCTCTTGGTCTACGAATATTTGGAAAACAACAGATGGTGTTACTCTCAAATTAGAATTGCAATGAAGATTTTCGCTTTGCTCTTGAATCATAAGGCTAAGGCAGACTCTCATAGAAATACATATATAATACAAATGCTATCAATTTCATTTATGCTCTAACAAAAAATATTGATGAGGTCCACGCTATGTAAAGGCCACTTCCATGGATGGTATGGGACAAGCCAAAATTATCACTGCTTAGTCGTATCCTTTTTATCAAAAAAAGGAGGATTGATGATGACTTCAATAAAGCGCAGCTAAAATTTCTACGCAAGAATATATGGAGGGGTGATAGGCAAGTCGAGTGTTGAGGTTGCACCAATAAGGATTTTCTCGCTATAGCTATATGGATAAAGAATGGATATACCAGAGAATTAACTTCAGGTTTTGGTACCAACGTATGAACTAGTGAATGTACACAAGCAATGAGGAATAAACAACGCCATTCCTGTGTTACTGCAAAGTACAGGTCCTTTTTCAACTCGACCCTTGTTGTTGAAGCGCCCTCGATTCTTCATAAAAATGCCCTCGACATGACCTGCACTATAAGTCGAGTCAAGCAGTTCGTGCAGTGATAAGGTAAATTGGTGTTTAAAGTCGAGAAATGATATGGAAAGCAATGATTACAAGTCCAACCAGAACGACGATACTAGGGCGACTGGTTAGGTCTTGAATACATTCTTGGTGCAGTAACAATGTAGTTTAGGGTTTACAATGAACAGATAGATGCAAAGGAGAGAGGCGTATTGGGTTTAGGGAGCAATGTTGAGCCATCAAATGGAGATAGTGCCAAGAAAGAAATGAAGTCGTGCTCTAAGTTCAATATAGAACAATACCAGTGAATGGAGACCAAACGATTTCAGTGGGATAGAATGCAAGCTCAAATATCTGGATTCCCAGATCAACATTGGACACTCAATATCACTGATCCGAGAACAACATGGTGGTGATGTAGTCCGAGCACGAAATGATCTAGAATTGTAGAAATCCCAGCCTAGAGTTGGAGCCTGAGAAATACTGTCGAGCCCATCCAAGGGGCCTTTGTTATCAATTTGGGTGATCATACACATTGTCTGAGCGATGACACTCGGCATTAAAATCCAATCATACAAAGGATCATCCATACACCACTTGTCAAAATGATTAATAACGGTTTAAAGAAGCTGGCGGAGCATCTGGCAGTTGCAGAGTTCCGAGAAGGCCAACCGTTTCATATTTCTCGAAACAAAAGAAATTCCCTTTTAGATTAATTCTTGTAAACACTGAGCTATGTAACGGATTTAGAGATGCGATTAGTTAAATAATCGTTGGGAGGAGGTTGAGAAAAAAGGAGGGGGCGAGCTGGGGAAAAAACCTCTTTCGAAGAGGGGCTCCTTTGTAAGTCGAATTATTTTGTAAACCCGGAATGGAGTAATACAGACAACGTTTTTATTTGAGATTGTGAGATTCATCATGGTTAATTCTTTCAGTATGTTTCCCTGTTGTCATTATCATATTGTTTATCTCTTCCTCTTCAGCTGTGTTAAAATTTGTTTGGAATTCATTTTATATGCTCCTTACACACAGTTGATATATATGTGTTGCGTTTCTATGGTGATTGGCCAGAATTCACTCAAGATAAGCGCTCTGCATCTAGTTATCAGCCTTCGTTTGTTTTCCTCTAAAGTTGTAGTGAAAATTCATCCTTGATAGATGCTTTCACTGTGATGGTCTTTTCTTTTCTTTTTCTGCTACCGCACCATGATTATCAATTGCTGAAAGATAGACTTACTTTGCCTCATTTTCCGCAAGTTATACGATCACTGCTATTATCTCCTTTCTTCGGTTTTCACTTGACTCCATGCCCAATGGACTGTTTCCCTGGTCCAACCCCCAAACTTTAAAAAATCCAAAACTATCATTTACCCATAAATCTGCCCACCATTTTACGCTTACCAAAGATCATATTGTGACATTATTCGAGAGATCCCTCTCGGGTTGGGAGGGGTAGCTTCCAATCCAAAGTGGTTCGAGGTTGCCTCGGGATTGATTTGCATGCAACCCATTTCAGTTCCGAGTGACGACAACATGTTCAAACAAGAAGTGTCTAGCTGTCTCTGCACTGCAATCTTTTACTGGTGCGGCTTCCGCCCATCTTGTTAGGTATTCTGTCATGGTGATAATGTATCTTACCCCTGTCCTTTTGGCTGGTGGGTTAATTGGTCCCACAAAGTCTATTGCCCATTTATCGAATGCCTGTAATGTCACTTGCGATCGCAGTGGCATCTCGTCCCTTTTGTTGGGTTTGTCTATCCTTTGACAGACATCGCATCTTTGACAATACTCTTTCGAGTCTCTGTGGATCGTTGGCCACCATAATCCTGCGCGTAGTACCTTCTGCGTGGTAGATTTTCCTGTGTAATTACCTCCTGCCATTCCCTCGTGGGCTTCTGCTAGAATTCTTGGGCGTTCATGCTCTAGTATGTATCTTCATAAAATGTTATATGCGCCCATCTTGTATAGATGTCCTGCGATCAGTTGCTAGTCAGCTGCGCAGACTACCAAGTTCTTCTTCTGCGCGGTGGTAAATTCTTGTGGCGCAGTACATGTGCTCAAGTACTGGATGATTTCTGCAAAGTAGTCATCAACAATCTGTACTGAGAATAAATGTGCATCCAGAAAGTTGTCTTCTAAGTTTGTGGGTTCTTCTCCATTTGTGATCCTTGATAGGTGGTCAGGTCCTACATTCAGTTTTCTTGGTTTAACTATTACCTCAAAGTCAAATTCTTGAAATAGCAATAACCATTGATAGATTCTCCCCCCCAACACTGGCTTGTTGACTAGGTATTTCAGGGCCGAGTGATCTGTAAACATCTTAAAGTGTTTTCCCAATAGGTAATGTCTGAACTTCTGCAGTGCGTAGATGATAGCTAGGCCTTCTCTTTCTGTCATGTTGTAGTTCTGTTCTGAGTCTGATAATTTTCTGCTTGCGAACGCTATCGGGTGATCCAAGTCTCCCTCTCTTGGTTGCGCTAAGATAACTCCAAGTGCTATTGTCGATGCATCGACATGCACATGGAATGTCTTTTCCTAGTCTGGAAATACTAATATCGGTGCAGTAACCATCTTGTCCTTCAAGGTATCCAAACCATGTTGACACTCATCGTTCGATTGATACTCTGTATCCTTCCTTAACAACTTTTCCATTGGTGTTGTGATTTGCGCATATCGTTTGATGATTTTTTTGTAGTATCTTGTGTGTCCTAACATTGCTCTTAGTTGGCGGACTGTTTTTGGTGTTGGTAAGTTAACAATGACTGCGATTTTTGTCGGGTCCACTAGCAAGCCTTGTTGGCATACTATATGGCCCAATAGTATCCCAAACGGTGTTCCAAATATGCATTTCTTGATATTCAGTGATATCTGGCACTGTCTACATCTCTCTAGCATTAGTCGTAAAACTTCCACATGGTGTTTGAGTAGACTATAAACTGTCCAATCATCCAGGTATACTTCAAGAAACTAGTGGATGAACTCCTTGAATGCTGCGATGACTACTCTGGAGAATATTGCGGGTGCATTCTTCAATCCGAACGGCATGACTGTGTACTGATAAGATCCCCATTTGTTGATCAGGTGTGTAGAGTTAGCGCCCTGTGTTTGATCACGCAGGCTTAACTCATAAGGGCCCGTGGATACACCCTTGTGTGTGTGAGATATTCCCTATGGGGAAAATCGAAGAGTCAATCTGACTCAGGAAAAGGTTTAGAACGATCCTAAAACTGGGGGGTCGCACAGAACCTGTTGAGGCAGGGGATGCTGCGTCACAAAGAAAATCCAATGGGTTCAAATGGACATCGGATGAGTGAGATATCACGTTCTGTTGCTTTTTCCAAACATGCAAAATTTTGTTGACTGTACAGTCCATACAGTTTGTACAGGCTAACGTGGCAGGGTATGGACCCACACATGGTAGGTGATGTATCAGTGCTGAGTTGGTAGATACGTGGGTGAGTCATTTGCTGACACATGGCATCTTTTTAGAAATTTGTATGGTGCCTCATGGCCCAAGCATGGGCTGCCACGTGGCACCCTGATTTGGTGTAAAAGTATAATGGAGTCCATGGGGGTTGAACCTTGGTCCCCCCGCATCGGTGGCAAGTGCTTTGGAAAGGGTTGGGCTACCATCCCCCCCACGCTATGGTTCTTACCATACTATGTATTGCATTATTTTTAAATTAACTATGTGGTATAGTTCGATGGGGGTCTAGGCTGGGGCTTAGCCCCAACCCTCAGTTATATGTGCCTCCCATAATACCATGCCACACAAAGTATTACATGGGGTTTCAAACAGATCTCTCCCATGCGCCCGCCACTTGTCACATCCACGACCGTTGCAACGAGTGCCAAAATTTGCGCTGGGACGTGGTCATATGACCCACGTGTCCAAAACCTCCATCGGTTTGGGTTCTAAGTCCCCTAACCATGCGACAAATTCATGTAATTTATGGAAATAGGCATGCATGCTGGGTTTAGGCACGAGAAACGCCCAAAAGCCAGGTTACTCACACAGAGGCGCAAATTGGTGAACTAGAGATAACAAGCTTGAAGGAGAAAACTTCAAGGAGGTCTATTTTCTTCGTTTTTTGGCCAAACTAGGTGGAGAAAGAGCCCAGATAGGGGTTTTTGGATGTGTTGGAGCCATTTAAGCCATCTATTTGGAATTTTGAGCACTGTAAAGCACTGTTTTTAGCACTTTGAGAAAATAATATAAAATATCCATTGGAAGTTGGACCAGAAGATGTAGCCCAAGAGAGGGGTGAACTCCTTTATCATTTGTTGTGTTATGTGTTTACTGTTAGTTGTTAATTGCTGGTTATTATGTGCATCTTGAATGTGGAAACTCTCTATTTTATGTGTTTTCAAACTGATCCTTTTTCCTAAGCACACATAATTAAAAACTTGCAAATATTTCAAAGATATAAGCCTTTTTCATTTTCAGATCATTAACCAACCTCTACTAGACCTCTTAGGCCTTTATTTATACTACTATATTGACTCATAGCCATTAAAATCATATCAAAAACCCTAACCCTAACATGGTTAGGTTTGTTTGCATGTGTACCGAGCTGCTTTTCCTCGGTCTTTGGCATGTTGCTTTTCCTTCATCTTTGGCATGCTAATTTTCCTCCATATATGGCGCACGCTCCAAAATTGGATTTTCTCCCCAAAATAGGCATGCACCAACATGCCCCCAACACTAACATGTGGCTCATCCTGAGCCACTCAGGCGGTGTGCACTTCCTGCACATCCTTCTCCAAATTGTGGAATTTTCCTACTAGTTCCTCCCCTTTTTCTTTCACCTGCACAACTTTCTTTGTTAGTGCCTCTACCATCTGCACTGTAATAGGTTCGTTCAATAAATATGCGCTCTGTGTATGAGCCTGTTCCGTCCTTCTATTTTCTACCTCTGGTTCTTTAATTATTTGCGCTGCTTTATCCTGGAGTGGCTCCAATTGGGCTTGCCTTGCCTGTTTATTTGTCTGCGCAGTCTTTAGTTCCATCTGCAGGTTCTTCATCTCCTGCGTACATTTCATCCTTTTAGTGATTCTCATGGCCTTCTATAGCTACTTCAAATCCTTAATTGCAGCATTGACTTGTTCTTCTTGTTGATCCAACTATTTGACCTTCTCATCTTCCTCAAGACTAGTCTATATTTGTGTAGTCTTGTCAAAGAATTCAACGATTTCCTTGGCTTCGTTGGCAATAGTACTTGGATTCCTTGTGCTTCCTGTTGTTCTCTCTCAACTGTGACTTCCGGAGGGGTGGTAGGTGTAATTATCTCATTTAGTTCTTCTATCTCCTGCCTGTACCCCTCGATTTTATGCGCAATGATCTGTATCTGTTATTCCACGCTGCTCTCTACTTCATGTGCACTGTCCGAAATATTTTTGAAGACTTCCTGTAGTTTCTTTTCTAGATTATCCACGCACTGCTTCTCCATATGGACTTACTCTATTGTTAGCTGGATCATTTCTTTAACATCCTTGGAGACTTCCAGTTCTGTCGCATCAGCCTTGGCCCGTGACTGTGCCTCCCATGTGACGTTGAATTTCAATCTGTACAGTGATTTCGTTGGTATTTTTTCTAAAAACAACTCCAATTGTTCCAATTCTTTCAGTTCCTTATGCACTATTTCCTCCTCTATTTGTAGCATGTCATGTGTAATGTTGAAAGTTGGAATTTCTTGCGCTATGATTTGTATTGTTTTATCATCATTGTGCACGGTTATGTCCTCTTCCTCTATCAATCCCTGCATTGGTCCCTTTCCTTTATCCTGTGTATGTGTAGTTTGCATTCGTTCCAGAACCTGTCTAACCTCCATCAATTCCTTCATAATCCTTTCCCTTTGGTTCTCAGGCTCCTCATATTCTTCAACTATGCGGTCCTGAAATCTCATAGCTACCAACTCCCCGTCATCTTAGGTAATTGTGTATTCCAGGATGCCCTTATGTTCCTTGGATTTCTTGCGCGACCCCCCTATTTGTATGATCGGCCTTTTAGATAACCCCACATTTCTTGGGATTGTTGTCATTGGAGTTTCTTGTTCTTTCATGTCCCCCCTTACCGGTTCTTCCTACGCGTGGACATTGTACTTCTTATCCATCTTCCCATTCTTATTTAATATGCTATCCTTTTCTGTGCCGTTGGCTTAGGACCTGGATTCTTCTGTTGAGGTGGATTCTTTGCTATTGCACTTCCTCCTGTTGCTTTAGTTCCTTGCATCATTGTTCTTATGTCTCCTACAGATGTCTGTGACAAGACAACTTTAGTTTCTTTCTCCTCGAGTAGCCCTTTGGTTATAACTGGGACTCTCTAGTCATCTTCCCAGTCCTTGATTGCCCAATCTACTTCTTCTGCATTGATGCAGTATCAAAATTGTAGCTACTCTCCCTTTGTATCCCTACATTCCTAGATCCTCATATTATGTCTGGTGGCCTTGAACTTGGCTATCCCCTGGTACTGCCTGACCACCTTCAGAGTTATCCTCCAGTTACTAGCTATATTTTCCTTCAGTTCAATTAGGTACCTTGCAAAGGTGCTAGCATTCCGGGTTCTATGTTTAGGGTCTGAAGTGTTCCCTAAGGGTGTATACCATGCTCTGCAACATTTTCTGACTTTGTCACATAAGTGCAAATATGTAGGTTCCCCCCATCCTATCAACCTTATCAACACTATCAACCAATTGAATAGTGTAATTCTATCCCCAAGTCCTACACGTATTTAGTCGTCCAGGAACAGATTAAACAAATAAGGAGCCCAACTTAACATGTTTCCTTTTGCGCACTGTGTTGCTAATTCTATGACTCTTGCGGGGACCTCCTCCTTGAGACATTTCCGAAGGAGTTTGCATACCATTACTTTTTTTCCATCCTGGTGGCTGGGTCATTGATCCTCTTAATGATTATTCCTCGTGACCCTCTTTCTATCCCGTAGTTTTTTTGCATTTCCTCCACGATTGCCTTCTCCTTTGTTTTATCATCCATGTACTGCGTGGGATTCTTTCCATCTGATGGTAGTCCTGTGATAAATGTAATTAGCTCCACATTGATAGACACCGACCTGTCCATCCATAAAAATGACCCATGGAGAACTGCGAGTAACTGCTTGACGCAGTTGTTGACATCTTCCCCACTACCGAAGTGGGTAATCTTGAGAAAATTTATTATACCTGTGTTGAACAACCCTTCTATCCATTCCTTTGGCTACAACATCGGATCTCCTAGTGGCTAGGCTTTCCATGTAAACCTTTTGCATGAATTCTTGGAATTTTTCAGTGTCAGACACATTATGTTCTACATATATCAGTCTATCTATGTAGCCCAACAATCTTGTAGTGGCATGTACCCCCTCTGGAATGCATGGTAATACTATGGATACCTTGTGTTAGTGTCGTCATCTTTTCAGTTTGAGTCGGTCTTAGTCGAGTCATGGTCTGTGTGTCAAAGAATGTGAGGTTAGGTACCAAACAACGAATGGGTCGAAGTTAACAAGTGGTTGGTTTTTCCCTTGGAGTCGGGAAGGGACGTCAGAACCAAACATGTGTAAATGATAAAGGTCTTTTCCCAAAAGGTCAGGTCCTGTCAGAAGAAGGGTTTTCACGTGCCAAAGGTCGAAGAAATTTGTTAAATAAGGGTCACATCGGAAGATATAACGACCATCATCAGCTCATCATGAAGTCAGAAATGATAAGAAATCACTATGCTCATATCACATACACTCTGCAGCTCTTATCTTCTATACTTCGCACACTCTGAAGTGTACCATTGCGCGAACGTGTTGAGAAAATCTTTGGCCTGCTTCAAAAATTCTCATCACCATGGATTCAGTGATCCCTGTCATGATTCCATCCCTCACCCATCCAGTTATAAATGCCAGTCGCTCTACATGTATTCTATTTTCCAGCCGAGGTTGCGTCGTCTATAACTTTTTCCGCAAGCCCTGATTTTCTCGTTGTGGGAAATCCAATTTCCATCAGCCGTGTCACAAACCGGGTCGGGTAGGACTACCACGTTTGGTCCATCTTAAATATACTATGCGCACAGAACAAAAATGCATTACACCATGGAGACATCCCATAAAATAAAGAAAGGAGTGCGAAATGGCAGAACTGTGGGATCCGAATCTCAAAACTTGGCATTGGTAAATGAAGACCCGAATGTCAGAGCTTCTTTCGAACAGGTCAGGTGCATGCTCTATTGCAATAAAATCCAAGGATATAATGTGAAATTGGTGGAACATTTCACACTCAAATTCGAGGGGTTCTGCATGGTGATTGCAGGAATCACATTCCAGGTGACGAAGCAAACTTTGTCAGTCGCGATAGAAACCCCTCTGCGTGGTGAAAGGTGGTCTAAAGGCATGCCTTTGGACGTGCTATGCTATAAGGAATTCATCAAGCCAAATTGTTTAAATGGGAAATTCAAAATGGGCGTTCCAAGTCAATATCTACAGGAGCCTTTTCGGAAACTTCTGATGGTAATTAGAAAGTATTTCACCTGTGAAAGAAGGTCTGACAGAATACGCCCACATCACATCATGTTGTTGATGCATTTCACAGGAAGGAGACCATTAAATCTTTCTTTCTTCTTGCACCAAGGCCTCTGAGGAATGGAAGACAACATCCAAGCTGAAGAAAGCCAGCTGAAGAAGAAATTATCTCACATCTCACTAATCAAATTGTTTATAGTTGAGTAACTGAGGCAATTGGGCAAGAGCTGGAATTCATTTCTACTTACAGCTGACATTCCCAAGGACCCCAAAGAAGATTCCCCTCTACCCATGGGAAAAGAAACATCACACAGCGCGAAGACAGAAATAGGAAGGGCTGTAGAGAAAGAAAAAACATTGGAAGCCTCTTCCCCCCAAAAGTCGATACCCCAGAAAAGAGGAAGGCCAAGGAAGAATATAAAGAATGGTAAGGCCCAAGCCCCAAATGAGCTGTGTGAAAAATCAGTTGTTGAGGAATTACTCATGCGCACTATCTGGATGGAACCTGTCGAAGGTCCAAAGTGAGAAATCTGCGCCAGGAGGATAAGGCCAGATGTTGAAGACATGGATATTCATGAGCAGTCGTAGCAGCTAAAGCAAGCACAACTCGCTATCGCTAAGATGTACTAGGAGAACAGGGAGTTGAGGAAGTAGTTAGCAGAAACGATTGTCGAGACATCATAATCACAGGGCTGAGAAGGGAATGCGACTTGCCTCAAGAGGAAGCTCAGAGAAGCGCAATACACAATCATTCAGCTGCGCAAGGCACAAAGAATGTTAGAGGAGATAATTGTAGGGCACTTCAGGGAATGTGAACCGGCCATGGAAAATGTCCACATAGCTCTAGCCAGTGCGCAAATGAAGATGAAAGGGAAAACGGTTTTGCGAAGACGTGTAAAGGATCTGGAGAGGTGCAACTGGTCTCTTAGGAAAACACTTCGAATATCAAGACTGCAGACGAGGCCAGAAACTTAATTGATCGACCCTGTTTTGTTTTTGCGAACATGGCGCAAAATTTTTTCTCCTTGTGTCTTCTTTCCTTCCATTGAGCAGTAACTTTGATATGTACTTGCACGACAGACATACACTGTGAAAATGATGGGAACCCACCTATCATGAAAGGACAAATGTAGAATGAGCACATGACATTTTTAGAGAAGAACGTTGTCCCCTAAGTGGCATCGTCATCTTGGAAACGCCGGTGATAGTTCATGGTTACCTGCCACATGCAGACCTCAACAAATGATCGCACAGCCACAATCAAAGCCGTTACACTAGATGGTGGGAGTCTGGAAAAGCACTAGATCATCTTGATAACCCGTTAAAGGAAAAGCACTGATGCGTAATTTATTAACGAAGAAATCTTGTTGATGACCGAACTCTCATGGTAAAGGCATCAATTATTTTATGATTGGGCACAATCGAGTTACTATTCTTAGTAAAGTGCCATCTGAAGGATCATCTAGCAGGGAATAATCAGAGCCTAATTTCTAGGGATAGTAGTTGGGGGGTAGGGAAACCCAAGCGACACATCCTTTTCTATATAGTGCATCTTTTCAATGTAAGCCAGGTTGGTTGGCAAAGGAATGTAGACAGTGACTGTTGAATGTAATTTTTGGAACCTGATTGAAATTTAATGAAAAGGTCCTGAGATTTTGATGAAAAGATTCTAATGGTAGTGGTCTGATGTATTGTGTCCTCTCTTGTGTATGTGATTCTCTTGTTCTTCATATTCATGTCTATATATTGTCTAAATCGGAACGTTTTTACAAGTCTAGAATTCACTGCGCGGTGCTCTATATTTCTCCATTTAGACGACTATGTTTTTCTTCCAAGTGAACTCAAAATTCATCTCTAGCAGTGCTCTGAGTTTCTTTATGTGTTCTTCTCTCATCACACACGACTTTGAACTAAAATACCGTTTCCTACTTAGATTTTGTCCTCTCGAGTTTTAGTTACCAAGTCATTTGCTTCTCTTGTTTTCTATAATTTGACTCCATGGCCCAAGGTCCTGCACCCTCTTGCCAATAGAACCAGAAATATTGTATGAACATGTTAAATCTAGCCGACATTTCAAATTCATAACCTGTATAGAGACAAAGTCTCAGAGAGAGCCCTCTATGGGTTGGGAAGGCTAGTTTGCGGCCTTAAAGTTGGTTTGTAGGTTACCTTTGTCATTCATTTTCTCAGCCGAATGAGTTCACAGAGTGCTAACACCTCGAGCTTCTTGTGCTGAGATCTCTGAATGGGATGTTTCCCTTTCTTCTTTGCTGGCGAGCAGGATGGCCCAATCGCTTGTTCCCCTTCTTCCTCGCCAGACTCTAGTTGTCATGTTATATCCTCAATTTGTACATGTCCTTGTTGCACAGGACCTACCATTGGTTGTGACCCTGGACCCTCAGATTTGGTTTTCTCACTATCGACACCATTAGTTTAATGGGATACTTTGACCTTGGGTTGTTGTCTCGAGGTTTCTAACACAAAATGGTTTTGTGCCTTCACACTACTCTGCAGATCAATATACATCCTTTTTGTCGTAGGGGCTTGCCCCTCCTCCTCCACCATTGTGGCGCTCACTGGTTCATCTTGTGGTGAAGGAATGGCGTCAACATCAACTACTCCCTTCCGTTGTCTATGAATTTGTTCTTCCCAGATGGGTTCCTGCGGTGACCTGGTGCTACTTCGGGTTTTCCTTGCCATTTTTCTTAGTTCTCCGAATTTTGGTGGTGCCATCCTGCATAAATTTTCCCACTACTACTAAAATATGGTTGCTAACGCCTTCAGAATCACCTGTTCACCTCTCGTCTTTTTTCTCCTTAGCTCTGCGTATGCTCAAAATCACAATGAGGGTTGTGTGGCATGATTTCTAGTTATATAAGTTCTCCCATAAATGTTGTAAATATTCTCAGAGACGCTTCCTTTACTTTCATAAATGTTCTAAAGCTTCTTCAACACGCTTCCTTAAATTTCGTAACTGCTCAGTTCGCGCCTCATATTTCCGATGATTGGTTTTTCTTTTTCGACCGTTGTCCCCTTTTTCGGTGCCTTGCAAATTTCTTCTATGATTCTTCCTTGGTGCACTATGTTTTCATTCTATCACTATTATCCGATGCACAATAACTTTACTTCTTGTCGCTCTAGTTTCTCTCTCTGTTGCACAATACTTTTTCCAGTTTTCTTCCTTTCAACCAACTTCCTACTCTTTTTTTATTTTTCTTCTTTTTGTACTTTTTCTTTTCTAACTTCTACTATAGTATACTATACAAAATACTTCCTCACTATGCTGCAACTATTGAGAGTTAGTAGGTCGACTGTCCCTATACAGTTTCAGCCAACCACCATTCACCAGACCCTGTATTTATGTTCATGCCAAGTCCGTTTGCTGCACCGATATTCCATCTATGATATACTTCACTTCATATGGCCCTAGATAATGCATTTTGAAATTTCCTAGATGTTGGAAATATTTGTTGTCATAGAGGAGAACAAGATCTTCCTCCTTAAATATCTTCTTCTTTATGTGTCTTTCATGCCAGGCTTTGTCCCTTGCTTTCTGCACCTCTTCGTGGAATCCTTCCAGAATTCTGGCTTCTTCAAGTTTCATAAGTTGACTTAACCTTTCTTTTATTGTACCTCTTTCTATCATATTTGTGATTGCTGCAACACGTAGACTGGGTACCAAAAATTCTAATGGAACCACTACTTCTTTTCCATACACCAATATGAATGGTGTATATCATGTCAAATTGTTTCATGTAGTCTTGTATGCCCATAATACTTCTGGTATTTTTAAATCCCAATCATATCTATTAACATTACAAATCTTTGTCAATGCATTCTCCGAAATCTTGTTGAAAGCTTCTACTGTCCCATTGGCCTGAGGATGATATGGTGTAATCTTCTCATGATAGACTTCAAATTCCTCAGTCATATCCTGGATGGTACTATTAATAAAATGTGTGCCTTGGCCACTCATAAAAATCATGGGACATCTGAATCTTGTAATCACCTGCTCAAATAAGAAGTGTGTTGTTGTCTCTACACTGCAATCCTTCACTAGTGCTACTTCTGCCCATCTGGTTAAATAATTCGTCGCAGTAATGATGTATATTTCTCTTGACCTTCTTTCTGGTGTATTAGTAGG
>JASDQU010683889.1:20991-44901 GCA_032191745.1 Picea mariana | reverse complement strand
AGCATGCAACCACCATTTCCAATCAAAACACCATGCAGGCATTTCTACACAGAAACCATTCATAAGTGTTCAAACCATGAGCATTTATTCCAAGATATTCAATGCAAGACACAAGATATAAACACTTATCAGAAAACACCAGGTGATGCAACTGCTGAGAGGGGTGCTCGTTTCCACCCAACCGTAGGCTCAGTGACTCTGAATGGATTTACCACTAGCCATCCCTGACCTTAGACCACGATGTTGTGAGACTGAGTCTCTGTTCGTCAAAAGTCGAGAACGAAGGTTACTCTCCTTCTTCTCTGCTTATCAATCACTCTGTATATTTTTTCCAGAGTCCTTCCAATTTCTCCCCTCTTGCGATCTCTGTCACGACTGCCTCCTCCCACACCTCTTTCTTTCCTTTTCTTTTCCGGCGAGGTTGTGTGTGGCACGAATTTCCCCGCAGTGGTCAGGTCTGAGGCTTCCACAGATGGGTGGTTCACCCCCATCCCTCTTTAACTCATGAGGATCCTTTTCACCTACCAACCTGGCGAGTAATTCATTTCGGGGCCAGCGAGCAGCTCTTGATCTTCGGGCCTGTGAAGACCAAATACGGTATTGGTTTCGGTGGAAGTTAACGCCACCATTCCAGGTGCCTTCCACCACCTTTCATCATCCATCGTGGTCTCTTTTCAGCACATCCCCCTCCCAGCAGTCCTGCAACATATATTCATAACATTATTTACATTCGTTGACCTTTTATACTAAGGTCCATTCAAAATCACACATTCACATCTTTGAGTCTTCCATAGTTCTTGGCCAGTATAGTTATTTTTACAGACTGGGGGAAATAGGGTGTTACAAGAATTATTCTTATTGAAGTGCAAATGCACTCCTAATTGTACAAACATGTTAAAAATATTTTAATAATCAATTTACAACTTAAATATTAAATTATGGAGGATTATCCAACTTTGGGCATGCACTTTCCTATAGACAACTTTAACAAATTGGCCCTTTGCTTTTATAAGGAAAGTTTTAGCCTTTGTGCACAACGGGTATTTTTTTGTCTGGAACTACCAATATATGGCTATGTCAAGGTGTAAATTCACAAATTACAACTTCTTCAATTTGAACCATTCAATTTGGGTCAAAATTGAGATAGGGGCATGCATTTTACTCTAAGTAAGTTTTGACTTTAGATTTACATGAAATCCGAAATTTAGGTGCTTGAAATAAACCGCTTCTATTATAAAATTTATCTTTAGATAATATAGGTAAATAGTAAATAGTAAATATATCCATCGTATGACTTAAAAAAAAAAATAGGTGCTACAGGGAAGCTTGGGGCATGTATTTTAATTTCGTCACTTAGTACAATTTTGACCTTCCAATTTATAGGAAAAACTTTGCCTCTTTTGCACATCAACCATTTTCAAAATTGCAATTGAAAAATTAACAACATGATCAGGTATAATATGATAAACCACACCCCCAAAATATTGCACAACTAAAATCTATAGTATCATAAAACCTTTACTTACTTTTTACAAACAAGTTGTGCATTTATAGGGTTTTACTAGGCATTTGTTGCCTATTTTTGCACAAGAAAGTCTTTTATGACTGCAAACAAAAAAGTAAGTACATAGGCTCATGTAAAATTGATTAGAAACTCGTTTATAGTTTGAACCACTCAAATTGAATGTGTTTTCAGACATGAGGGTGTATTTTAGTGGAGCCTAGAATGAAATTTGCACCAAGGAAAAAATTTCCCTCTTTGTCATACAGAACAAATTTTGGTATTTTTTCATAGCAAAGGGTTTTAAGTTTCCAATTGCACAAACAAAGGTATAAATATATGTATAAATTTTCTAATGATAACCACAAACCTTCCTATATCATCATTGAATTTAAGCTTCCAACCCCCACAAAATTTACTTAGATAGCTAACTATTTTATCCTCATTTGACATTGTCTCTTATAGTAGGAGCATGCCAGGTTTATTCAGATCAATAACCCTTTTCAAGGATCATTTTTTGAAGTGGATGATTGAGCCCCAAGAATTAAATGTTAGATGGATCCTAAGAAACCCTTAATATGGGAATTTTCCACTCTAACAAACCCTTCCATTGTCAACTATTTACCAAACATAGCCTCATTGATAGATATGTTTTTGAGCGAAATAAATGGATTTATTACCTCTTCTTTGTGCCCTAGTTCCCCTTCCATAGTTTATATATAACCCCCCTTTAATTTCCACCTCTTAGCCATACCTTATGATTTTTCTGTAGGTAGATTCAGACATTATTATAAAGATGCATTAAATGTCTCTTAAAGATTTTAGAAAAACACTAAAGATCAAAAAAAACATTACATATAAGAAAAGTACAAGTCAAAATTGTATTGATATTCCATAAAATTTTCATTACAATAGGATATTTACATGCAAATATACATCATATAGTTATAGTCCCCCTTACCAAACTCACCAGCAAAGTGAAATACAAGTGCCACACCTTTTTTCTCTCTAAATATTCCTCCTATTGTCTCTGATCTGACAAGCCTCTTGTTTCCTATAAATCTACTTACAACCTTTATATCACCGGATTCCCACCAAAAATTCCAAAATGTAGAGTGTTTTGAGAATTACTATATATTTATATGATACCCATGGGGACAACCTCGATCCATACGGTGGTTACATAATTCGATCATAATTAATTTTACATGTCATCGAGTGAGTTGTTATAGCTCGTGATTTTAGAAACATGCCTCTATGATTTGTGTTTGATGATGATGTGACACGTGGCCCTTCCAATAAACATTGAATATGAATCATAATGTCGATGATGATTGGACTTTGTCGCAATACCAATGAATGTCAGGGGCACCAAAATAAAAAAATAATAATAAAAAAAAATTGATAGTTAGTAATTTCCGACAATTTGATCGATTGCATCCATACCGTCAAAACTCCTCATCATACTTCAACACCATATGTAGTAGTTTCATGCCTTTCCTTTTCATGTCATGCCTTTCCATGCATTCCCTTTCCTTTTCATTCCATACCAAACCTTTCCATTCTGTGCCATGCCTTTTCTTTCCATGCCATGTCATGCCATGCCTTGTATTTCCTTCCCTTGCTATATCATGTCATTCCATGCCATGTCATGTCTTGACTTAACATGACATTCCTTTCCTTTCCTTTCCATGCCATTCCTTTCATTTCCATGCCATGACATGCCTTTCCTTTCCATGCCATGGCATGCCATTGCTTGCATTGCCTTGACTTGCCATGCCATGCCTTTCCTTTCCAAGTCATGCATTGTCTTTCCTTTCCATGCCATGCCTTTCCTTTCCTTTCCATGTCATTCCTTGCCTTTCCATGCCATGCCTTTCCTTTCCATGCCATCTCTTTCCTTTCCTTGACTTTCCATGCCATGCCTTGCCTTTCCTTGCCATGCATTGCCTTGCCTTACCATTCCATGCTTTGACTTGCCATGCCATGTCATGTCATGCCTTGAATTTCCATGCCATGCCTTCTCTTTCATTGACTTACCATGCCATGTCATCCCATGCCTTGCCATGCTATTCCATGGCATGCCTCACCTTGGCATCACATACCTTTCTTTTCCATTACATGCCATGCCTTGCCTTGCCTTGTCATTCTATGCCATGACATGCCTTGCATTTTATTTCATTTCTATGTCATGCATTTTCATGCCATGCCTTTCCTTGCCATGCAATGCCATGTCTTTCTTTGTCATGCGATGTGATGCTTTGCCTTGCCTTGCCATGTCATTCCATGCTTTTCCTTGCTATGTCATGCCATGTTGTGCCTTGCATTTATTTTCATTACATTTCCTTTCCTTGCATTTCCTTTCCTTGTATTTCCTTTCCTCGCCATGCCATTCCTTTCCTTTCCCTTCCATTCCATGCCATGTCTTGAATTTCCTTGCCTTTCCATTCCATGCCATTTCTTACCTTGTCTTTCCATGCCATGCCATATCATTCCATGTCATGCCATGCCTTGCCTTGTCATTCCATGCATTTCCTTTATTTCCCTTTTCATGTCATGTCTTTCCTTTCCATGTCATGCCTTACCTTTCCATGCCATGGATTGACTTTACATGCCATGCCTTGCCTTGACATGCTATTTTTTTCCTTTCCATGCCATGCCATGTCATGCCTTGAATTCCCATGTCATTCATTTCCTTTCCATGCTATTATTTTACTTTCCATTCCATGGCTTTTCATGCCATGCCTTGAATTTCCTTGTGTTTCATTGCCTTACCCTGCATTTCCTTTCCTTTCCCTACCTTTCCTTGCCATGGCAT
This sequence comes from Picea mariana, assembly GCA_032191745.1. Lineage (NCBI taxonomy): Eukaryota > Viridiplantae > Streptophyta > Pinopsida > Pinales > Pinaceae > Picea > Picea mariana. The sequence continues at coordinate 40,582 of JASDQU010683889.1, read as the reverse complement.
GCTCTGTCTCGTTATGCCAATCATTTTCTTATCATTTCATGACTTGCCTTTCCTTGAATTTCCATGCCATGCCTTGCATTTCCTTTCCTTGGCATTCCATTACTTGCCTTTCCATGCCATGCCATGCATTTCATTTTCTTCCATTTCCTTTCCTAACCACAGTTCATCTAAAAGGTACTTTCATTATGATATCCATAAAACTAATTGTTTGTAAAATATATAGTTATTTTCATTGTTATAGAGAATTTATTGTCCTTTGAGTCGCCCATGAGAAATGTGTCTCTATAATCATAAACACCATTAAATTATTTCCCAAGTCAATTAACTTATAATAGATTTGTTTTCAAGTTAATTTAATAAAAAAAATAATGGCATTCATGTATCATACCCTTTTTTTTCCTTAAAAAAAAGAATGCTTATACTAACTGAACAAGTTTAATATCTAAAAATTGCAATCAAAGGATTCATTAAGCATGTAATTCTACAACTTTTTATCCCATCTATCTTAGATAAAAATACTTGCACGAAAATCTCAATGTCATTACATAAGCTCTCTTTATTCATATATCTTAGGTATCTTCATAGTTGTGGAACATGGATTATCATAATTAATAGGATTTAAATAGAAATGGATTTCAATAAATATGTTTATGTTCCATCCTTATGGTGTAGTCTCATTATACTATTGATCCATAATTTCTTTTGGATTGCATGAAAAAAAACTTAACTTCAAGGCATTATTTAAAATCAAAGAAATAAAAACTAATCTTTCAACTCAATAATTTTTATAACAAGATATAGCATGTAGACCTAGACCTAGACTTAGACCTAGACCTAGACCTTGCCTTCCCATGTATAGCTTATATTATCCTTGGCATGCCTTGGTTTTGCTTGCCTGGCCTTTCCTTGCATTGCCATACCTAGACCTAGACCTATATCTAGAAATTTCCTTGCCATGCCTTTCCTTTTCATGCATTGTATTTCCATGGTCTAGGTCATGGTAATGGTAAAGGTATAGGGATTCGACTAGGTCTACGTCTAGGTCTAGGTCATGGTTTAGGTCTAGGTATAGGTCTATGTCATGGTCATGGTTTAGGTCTAGGTCTATTGCCAACATGTTCATGAATGGATTGAGGAGGCAATTTGCAACTCATGAGTATCTAAGGCACCAATTTTCAGCTAGTGGGGAATCTTCATTATCATTTAATTTCCCAAAAAACTGTTTGTTGGAGGATCATCAAGACTAGGGTTTTGCACAATGAGGCATAGTGAAATTTCTAAAAAAGTAATCAATTTTCAAGAAAATTGTGTCAAGATATTGTGGGTAGCAGGGTCATGTGGGCCTTGACCAAAAATATGTGTGGGAGCTTATGGAACTCTGTTATGTTGCTCAGTTTGGATTGTATGCCCTTGGACCAAATTTCCAACATGTCCTTCAATGGCTTGAGGTGGTGAGTTGCAACTCACGATAAAAATCTAACCGAGATACGAATGGAAGAACCATCGGTTGCATTAGATCCAGGGTACCGGGTTTCAACTAGTGGGGCCCCTATGTTGTCATTATGTTTCCCAGAAAATAATTTGTTGGAGGATCACCGAAACTAGGGTTTTTCTCAATGAGGCATAGTGAAATTTTTGAATAAGAGGTTGATTTTCAAGAACACTATGTCAAGCGATTGTGGGTAGTGTTAGCAATAATTTTTGTCTTGGGAACAAAAGTACCCAGGTCTGCAAGTTGCATGAGAAGCGCCCAAGCGTAGCACAGAAAAATCTCTTTTCAGGTTACAAGTCAAGCGAGTGGGCAAAGTTTTGTTGTCGAGCGGCCGAGACCCATCTATAAAGCTGATCGTTGGTCATTGGGATCTCGGGGCTACCAAGTTACCCGAGGTATAGCGTCAAAGAAAGCACCTATATTTCAAGACAAAATCTGGGTCGTCCAATCCAGTGATGCATGGCGCAAGATCTAGTCATGTCGGCATATCGACATTCAGGAGTTCGAAGGGTAAAAGTCCCTCATCTTCTCACATCTCGAAACCCCAAACCCCAAAGTGCCGAAAGCACCTAGAATCGGGCCCATGGTTTTGGTGCCTGGTCACAAAGGAGCAGGCCTGGAGGAGGGGCGCTAAGGTTTATCATTTGGCAAGATGGGTCCCGAAGAGCTAAGAGCGATCTTAGCCGTTCATCCTAGAGGGACATGTGGTACGCGATTAGGCTCTCTGCCTTTTCGCCCATCGCGACTTCGAAGCGCAAGGAGCAGCTCTTTCATATCCTTGAGACGCGAAGCGTCGAAGACATCCCGGACCTGGACCCACAGTATTACCGAATTAGTTCAGGACCGTCAGATCAGAGAGGGGTGTGTGGCACCCATTAGGCCCTCTCGGCATTTTTCCCATCACAACTTCGAAGAGGAAGGATCTGCTTCTTCCTATCCACGAACCTCGAAAGCACCTTTGAAGATAGGCACAAGGTCACATCCCGTAGTCGCTTGAAGGCAATAGAAAGAGCTACGCGAAGGGCTGAGGCACCGGGTTTAGCTGCAGAAGGGATCACCGTGTTCTCCAGGTGCCAGTTCAACTTGATCTCAACCCTGATACCTGCTCGGAGTAAATGAAGAAGAGAGAGGGTGGTTGAAACCTCACCTCACTCTTTAATTACAAGGTATGGATGTCCGGGCGGGAAGTCTACCCGAGATGGTCCCCTGTACTAATTCTTTCCACAGAAGCCATGTCGAGTCCTTAACTCACCAGGGAATCCTGCGCATGATAGTTCAGCATTTAAGGGCTCAGCTACCCCCTGGCATGAACCATGCAGAATTAAGGTGGCATATGACAGAGGAGTGCAGGCCAGATTTGATTGAAGAGACACCTCATCCCGAAAGTCTAGGAGGCCTTTGACGGGCAAATGTTTAGGAGTATATATACTTTATTTTGATATTTTTCAAAGGATCGATGGTAGAGCGAAGCTCTCAATTGTAAAGTTTTAACAGACACTCTAGTTCTCTGGTTATGCATCTATATGTAAGATTTCTTGTTTAATAACAGACAGTTTTCTCACCCCATCTAGTTTTCATCTCATACTGAGGGAGTTCATGATTGAATGATTCACATGAATTATTGCGATTATGTTACGATAAAGGATTATTGTTGCATTGTTGTATTCTCTGGTTTTCTGTGTTTGAATGTAAGAAAATCTTGCGTTTAGATGTTTTCTCCTACAGTCTGTTAGAAACCTGATGTTTACGATCGACCTTTGCATTTCTCTTATACAAGTCTTCCCCCCTACTCACCCTTACTACAACTCACTGTCTGGAGTTTATCTAAGACCTCACTTGCCCATGCATGCCTGGCCTAGTTTCGGAGTTAGAACAACATGGTTTTGAGTTAACTTCCATTCGATCACCCCTTTTATAAACAAATCATGACATAAACTGATGGGCGTTGAGCTCTGCTCCTGCTGCAATCTAGGAGTGACTTCTGACACTAACATTTCTGGCGTCGTTGCCGAGGACGAAGTTGAAAATTTTCCTCGATATTGAACAACATTGAGCCTCTGATTCTGAAGGTGCATCAGGTATCAGAACCTTTGAAGATTGCTACTACGCACCTGGCGACTCCATTGTGACGACTCCACTGTGGCAAACCTATCATGTTAATTGTGGCTTTCAGAGGCAGACACACGTGGTCCCATCCACAGCTTCCTCTAGCTACACCTGAAACTGATCCGAAGGCGTTTCTCAGAAAAGAAAAGGCCTCTGAAGGAGAATCTTTCACCATCAAACCAGGTAATCCGCCATCTTCTGTAGGAACTCCATTTTCTCATCCTTAGTTTCTTAGAAGACCTTTTTCTGAAGTTTCCCGTTTCCTGAATTTCGGGAGTGTTCCTATTGAGTTTTCCCCCCCTGGTATGGGATTGGAGGGAGAAAACCTTGTCACTCCCCTCTCCCCTAAAGTTGTACCTTGGCGTAGGCCCAGGATCACAGAAGATTTCCCCACTCCTAGCTTTACCACTCCTCCTCTTGTTATTGTTGTTGCTTCTGCACAAAGAGAAGCATCTTTTGACTTAAGCCCGACAGCCTTCTCCCTAAATCCCCTATTGTTTCCCATTCCACTTAGGAGCTCATCCCAAGTATCCCCTTTTTGGGCTCCTTCTCCTCCGAGTTCTCCTCCACGTAATATCCCTATGGCAGGAGAAAATCCCCCTATGACCAGAATGGAGGCTATTATAGCCGCTAGGTATGCTCCCCTTGTGTTACCCCAGCCTCTCAATGCCCTCCCAGTAGATGGTTACCTCAAGCAGCTGCCCAAGTTTACAGGTGAGGGGGGCATAACTATAGAAGAACACCTAGAAGAATTTTATAGTTTTACAGATGATAATGTTATCATGCATGTATATGTATGGATGAGGATTTTTGTCCATAGTCTTCAAGGCGATGCTAGAAAATGGTTTAAGTCCCTGCCTCCTGGATCTATTGATGGGATCAAAGCTTTGGATAATGCCTTTTTGAGACAGTGGGGAGATAAAAAATACTTCATGTATTACATGACAGAGTTTGGGTCTTTAAAGAGAAAAGAAGGAGAGTTTGTCTCTCACTTCTCCAAGAGATTCAATAAAATGTACAATAAAATCCCTGTTTAGATAAAACCCTCCGAAGCCTCTGCAAAGATCACTTATTCTAGCGCCTTTGATCCTAATTTATACCTCCTATTGAGGGAAAGAAGAGCCACTACTCTGGCCCACATGCAGGATGCAACCGTGGAGGTAGAATCTAACATATTGGTTGTTGACCGACTCAGGAACACTGTTGATAGAAACACATCTAGGCAGAAGCTTGAAGCTTCCCCATTCAGTTCCTCTCCCCTGCCCCTTCAGACAGATGAGACAACTAGAGTGCTAAAATCACTTTATGCCAGGATGGAAAGGTTGGAATTAGAAGGGAAGCCCATGTATAGAAATCCCCAAAATATAGATAGCAGGGACTTCAGGAAGCCTAATAACAATGTGCCACGGGCTTTCCCAAGGGAACATAAGAGCAGACATAGAGATGATCAGAGGATTCAAACCCCTCTCCAGAACAACCTAGTTTCTCATGAGGAAGAGGAGGAGGTGGATGAACTAGACCCTAAGATCCACTGCATCGAGGACACTTTCTCATTTCCTCATTTGACTTGATCTGCATATGAAGAATCCCTCATAAACACTCAAATCAATGAGTTGAGTAGAAGGGAAAAATCCGGCAACACTCCTAACAGATATAATCTCAGGTCAAGAAAGAAAGAAGGGAATTTTGATAGCCAGGATCAGCCCCTCATAGCGGAAAGACCTACTAAAGCTGCAGCAACCACTACTAAAGAAAAGAAAACTCAGAATACTTTGCCAGCATCCAAGGAACCTATCTCTGAGGTAAGGGAAGCTCCTAAGCCTATTCCCTCCTTTAATTTTGAGCATGAGATTCAGAAGATCAGAATCCTTGTACCCCTATCCGAAATAGTTAAAAATGAAGATTTCAAAAGGTCCCTCTCCAAGCTGCTACAATCTGTGCCCCCCCAGCCTTCCACTGACTCAATAAACCTCCAATATGAAAATCCAGCAGTTGTCCTAGGGCCCATGGTAGAAGATAGAGATGATTCATCCCCTCCTTTCTACACATCCCTGAACATACATGATAAAGTGGTGCATAACTGCCTCATGGATTCAGGGGCTTCCCATAACCTTATGCCCAAAATAGTAATGGAAGAATTGGGACTGGAGGTGACAAATACTTATCATGATTTGTACTCTTTCGATTCAAGGAGGGTGTAGTTTCTGGGAGTCATCAAAGACCTGGTGGTCTCTTTGTTTCAGCTGCCCATGAAGAGTGTGGTCATGGATATTGTGGTAGTTGATGTCCCCCCCAAATTCGACATGTTGTTGTCAAGATCTTCGATTAAAAGGCTTGGAGAAGCATTACAGATGGATCTCATGTATGCCACTATTCCAGTCTTCGGAGGGGAACAAAGGAGGTTATATAGGGAAGCTCAGCTGGCCTACATTGTTAGTGACGAAGCAAACCCCACCAATCATCCTATCTTCGCACTTGAAACTGATTTGGGGTCTAGTTTATTGCAGCTCACTGATGCTTCTGAAGACCTTGTCCAAGTTAGAAAGCATCCCAATCTTAATTATCAAATTCCCCCTCCAACCATCTCTGTTTGGAAAATGTTCTTCGACGGAGCTTCTTCTAGCGAAGGCATTGGCGCTGGAGTGGTTTTCATATCACCTTGTCAAGAGACCATATCCTTGTCATACAAGCTGGAATTTGAAACTACCAACAATGTGGCAGAATATGAAGCTCTTGTTATGGGTATGAGGGTTGCAAAAGAAATGGGAATTAAAGGGATAGAAGTATTTGGAGATGCTGAGTTGATCATCTAGCAAGTTAGAAATGCTTATTGTGCTAATCATCCTCGGCTTAGAAATTATAGAAATGAGGTATGGGACCTGATCGATAATTTCTTCTTGGCTTTTAACATTTCTTTCATTCTGATGGGGAAAACACTTCAGCCAATTCTTTAGCTGTCTCATCTAGTTTTCTCAAAGTTTTGTTGCTGCCTATGGTCAAATATGATGTTGAAATAAAATATAGGCCCTCTGTACCGGACAATGTCAAGCACTGGAAGGTATTCGAAGATGATCTGGAAATCGAAAAATTTCTCCAATCTGTTGATGAATTTTCTGCATTGCACATTGATCAGGATCCCGACCTGGAAGGTGACCCTCACCCTGAGGTGTTTTTAAATGAAATTGCTAATCACCAGATTATTTAGCTGCCTAGCAATCACATTATGAGGGGACTAGTCCCTTTAGAAAGATTATTCGATGGGAATGATGTGGCAGTAAAGGGTAAGGTTTTAAATGAAGATGATGGCACAACTAAGTGTAACATTGGCACATAAGAGGAGCCCAAGTTTGTCAAATTATCAAGCAGCCTGACCAATGAACAGAGGGCGAAATATATTGAGTTATTAAAGGAATTCGCAGATGTGTTTGTGTGGACCTATGAAGACCTCAAGATTTATGACACATCTGTCATTGAGCATAAGATCTCATTGAACGAAGAGGCTAGGCCATTCAGACAGAAGCTGAGACAGATAAATCCCATGTTGTTGCCCATCATGGAGAGAGAAGTGAAGAAATTGTTAGATGCCCAAATCATTGTCCCCTTGAGATATTCTAAATGGGTGGCCAATTTGGTCCCGGTGAGGAAGAAAAGTGGAGAAATCAGGATTTGTGTCGATTTCAGGAACCTGACCAGGAGCTCAAAGAAAGACAACTACCCCTTGCCCAACATGGAGCAAATACTACAAATGGCAATTGGTGCATCTAGGATATCCATGATTGATGGTTTTTCTGGCTATAATGAGATATCAGTCATACCCAAGGACAGAGAAAAAACAACCTTCACCACTCCTTGGGGCACATTCATGTATGCCAAAATGCTTTTTGGACTGATGAATGCAGGAGCAACATTTCAGCGAGCCATGGACATAGCCTTCATTGGGGAGAAAGATAAGTTTGTGGTAATCTATCTGGATGACATAAAAGTCTTCTCCAGGTCTAACAGATAGCACTGATGTCATCTGAGAAAAGTTTTTTTGAAGTGTTGGAGGTTTAGCCTATCCTTAAACCCCAAGAAATCTGTGTTTTCTATGAAGGAGGGGAAGCTATTAGGCCATATAGTATCAGCAGAGGGAGTGAGGATTGATCTTAGCAGGGTAGAGGAAATTCAAACCCTGTCACTTCCTAGATCTAAGAAGGAAGTTCAAGCCTTTTTGGGGAAGATTAATTTCCTGTGGAGATTTGTCTCAAATTTTGCTGAGTTGGTGAAACACATCATAGCCATGCTCACGAAGGGAAATGAAGTGAAATGCACCACTGAACCCAGGGAATATTTCATCCAAATAAAAAGGGCATTGACTGAGGCACCTATGCTGATCAGTCCTGACTATTCCAAAGAGTTCCTAATTTTCTCTTTTGCTTCTTTTGATACAGTAGCAGTGGTCTTGTTGCAGGAAAATGAGGAAGGGCGAGAGAAACCCATTGCCTTCTTTAGCAAGGCATTAAGAGATGTAGAGATCATGTATGAAATCATGGAAAAACAGGCCTATGTCTTAGAGAAAGCTCTCAAATCTTTCAGAGTCTATGTCCTGCACTCAAAAGTGACCGCATACGTTCCTTTAACCTCTGTGAAGGACATCCTTGTATAGCCCGACATAGACGGGAGGAGGATTAAGTGGATAGCCAAGATCCTGGAGTTTGACTTGGAGATAAGGCCTACCAAATTGATTAAAGGTCAAGGCTTAGCCAAGCTATTGGCTGAAGCAAATTGCAGAGCCTTGGGGGTAGATTTCATCAATGCATGTTCAGAAAATCAACAGAATCAACTGTCTAATGTAAACCCTCAAACAGAACCCCTGTTCGCTCGATGTCCTTGGTATAAGGATGTTATATATTTTCTGCAGGATTTGCGGCCTCCAGATGGCCTGCAAAGAAACAAGGAAAGAGCTATGAAGCTCAAAGCAGTCAGATACTGCCTTGTCGATCAAATTTTATACTGGAAAGACCCCCTGGGGGTGCTTTTAAAATGCATGAATCCGCAAGAGGCCAACAAGATCATGGTTGAATTTCACAGCGGCCTATGCGGAGGGCACCATTTCTGGAAGACCACAGCTCACAAAATTCTCAGAGCTGGGTACTACTGGCCCACCTTGTTCACTGATGTCTATCGAGAAGTTAGAGCATGTATCCCATGCCAAAGTTTTTCAGGAAAGCAACAACTCAAATCTCTGCCTTTAAAGCCTGTAGTTGTTTCCGGACCTTTCCAGCAATGGGACCTAGATTTTATTGGAGAAATCCACCCTGCTTCCAGTGGGCAGCACAGATGAATCCTGACTGCTACAGATTTCTTTACTAAGTGCATCAAAGCTATCCCCACCAGGAGTGCTTCCCACAAGGTAATTATTGGATTCCTGGAAGACCTCATCACGAGATTCGGCTGCCCAAGAAATATTGTTACTGATAACGCAGCCTCATTCAAGGCTGAGCCATTAGCCAAGTTCTGTGAGCAATTTGGGATCGAACTGATTCACTCTACCCCATACTATCCCCAGGGCAATGGTTTAGCAGAGTCCTCCAACAAAATCCTGAAAAGGATTATCAAAAGACTATTGGAGGACAACAAAAGGGCCTGGGATTCAAAGTTGAAATTCGCTCTATGGGCTAATCGAGTGACCACAAAGAGATCTATAGGCATCTCCCCTTTCCAATTAGTTTATGGAGCAGAATTTGTTTTCCCTTCTCAGCTAGCCATTCCTGTAGAAAATTTCTTCTAGGATCACCAAGAAGAGCCTGATGACATGATCAGAAGAGTTCATCAACTGGTGGAAGTCCAGCAGGCCAGAGAGCAGGTGATGGACAGAATTAAGGACCATCGGTAGAAGGTCAAACTGGCTTTTGACAAAAAAGTCAAGAAGAAAGATTTTGAGATCGGGGATTTGGTGGTTAAGTGGGATGCACCCATGCAAGACAAGGGCAAACACGGCAAGTTTGATGCCCTATGGATTGGGCCTTTCAAAATCTCTGAGGTTTTCTCAAACAACACATACAGGTTGCAGGATTTGGAGGGTGAAGAGGTTTTCAACAGCCCAGTAAATGGGCATTTTCTGAAGAAATGTTTTGTTTAAGCCTTAGATAGCTCCTTTGTTTGTAAATATTGTCCTTTTGGTTCTTTGTTCATTTTCCTTTTTATTATTTTTGGCTTAGTAAATGACTCCATAGCCCAATAGCAAGGCACTGAAGCTGCAAATGAGTTCTTAGAGCATCACAGGGACGACTCTATCCCCCATGGAACCTAATGTTAGCAACAATTTTTGTCTTGGGCACAAAAGTACCCAGGTCTGCAGGTTGCACGAGAAGCGCCCAAGCGCAGCACGAAAAAATATCTTTTCAGGTTACAAGTCAAGCGAGCGGGCGAAGTTTTGTTGCCAAGCGGCCGAGACCCATCTATAAAGTTGATCGTTGGTCATCGGGATCTCAAGGCTACCAAGTTACTCGAGGTATAGTGTTAGAGAAAGCACCTATATTTGAAGACAAAATCTGGGTTGTCCGATCCAGTGACGCATGGCGCAAGATCTAGTCACGTCAGCATATCGCCATTCGGGAGTTCGAAGGGTAAAAGTCCCTCATCTTCTCACATCTTGGAACCCCAAACCCTGAAGTGCCAAAAGCACCCAGAATCGGGCCCATGGTTTTGGCGCCTTGTCACAAAGGAGCAGGCCTGGAGGAGGGGCACTAAGGTTTATCATTTGGCAAGATGGGTTCTGAAGAGCTGAGAGCGATCTTAGTCGTTCATCCCAGAGGGACATGTGGTGCGCGATTAGGCTCTCTGCCTTTTCGTCCATCGTGACTTCAAAGCGTAAGGAGCAGCTCTTTCATATCCCCTAGATGCAAAGCATTGAAGACGTCCCAGACCTGGACCCACAGTATTACCGAATTAGTTCAGGACCGTCAGATCAGAGAGGGGTGAGTTGCACCCATTAGGCCCTCTCGGCATTTCGCCCATCGCAACTTTGAAGAGGAAGGATCTACTCCTTCCTATCCATGAACCCCGAAAGCACCTTTGAAGATAGGCACAAGGTCACAGCCCGTAGTCGCTTGAAGGCAATAGAAAGAGCTACGCGAAGGGCCGAGGCACCGGGTTAAGCTGCAGAAGGGATCACTGTGTTCTCCAGGTGCCAGTTCAACTTGATCTCAACCTTGATACCTGCTCGGAGTAAATGAAGAAGAGAGAAAGGGTGGTTGAAACCTCACCTCACTCGTTAATTGCAAGGTATGGATGTCCCGATGGGAATTCTGCCCGAGATGGTCCCCTGTACTGATTCTTTCCATAGAAGCCATGCTGAGTCCTCGACTCACCAGGGAAGCCTGTGCATACTAATTCAGCATTTAAGGGCTCAGCTACCCCCTGGTGTGAGCCATGCAGAATTAAGGTGACGTATGACAGAGGAGTGCAGGCCAAATTTGATTGAAGAGATGCCTCGTCCCAAAAGTCTAGGAGGCCTCTGATGGGCAAATGTTTAGGAGTATATATACTTTGTTTTGATATTTTTCAAAGGATCGATGGTAGAGCAAAGATCTCGATTGTAAAGTTTTAACAGACACTCTAGTTCTCTGGTTATGCATCTGTATGTAAGATTTCTTGTTTAATAACAGATAGTTTTCTCACCCCATCTAGTTTTCATCTCATACTGAGGGAGTTCATGATTGACTGATTCGCATGAATTACTGTGATTATGTTACGATAAAGGATTATTGTTGCATTGTTGTATTCTCCGATTTTCTACGTTTGAATGTAAGAAGATCTTGCGTTTAGATGTTTTCTCCTACAGTCTGTTAGAAACCTGATGTTTACGACAGACCTTTGCATTTCTCTTATACAATTCTTCCCCCCTACTCACCCTTACTACAACTCAATGTCTGGATTTTATCTAAGACCTCACTTTCCCATGCATGCATGGCCTAGTTTCGGAGTTAGAACAACATGGTTTTGAGTTAACTTCCATTCGATCACCCCTTTTATAAACAAATCGTGACATAAACTGATGGACGTCGGGCTCTGCTCCTTCTACAATCCAGGAGTGACTTCTGACGCTAACAGGTAGCATGGTCATGTGGTCCTTTTCCAAGAAGACATGTGGGAGCTTACATAACTTTGTTATGTTGATCGGTTTAGATTTTATTCCCCTTGACCAAATTGCCAACATGCCACTGAATGTCTTGAGGAGGTGAGTTCTAACTCATGATAAAACTCTAGTCGGGACTCGAGTGGATGAACTGTCAGTTGCATTGAATATGGGGCACCGAGTTTTATCTAGTGGGGTTGCTCCATTGTCATTTTGTTTCCCAGAAAAGTGTTCATTGGAGGATCTCTAGAAATAGGGTTTTTCTAAATGAGGCACAGTGCAATTTATGAACAAGAGTTCAATTTTCAATAACATTGTGTTGGGAAATTTTTGGTAGCGTGGTCGCGTGGGCCTTGAACAAATAGAGATGTGAGAGTTTATGGAACTTTGTTATGTTGCTCGGTTTGGATTTTATGCCTCTAGACCCAACATGTACCTAAATAAATTGAGGAAAGTTGAAACTCATTATAAAAATCTAAACGAGAATTAGATGGATGAACCATCAATTGCATTGCATTTAGAGAATCTGGTTTCAACTACTTGGTCCCCTCCGCTATCATTTTGTTTCCCATAAACGTGTTTGTTGGAGGATCACCAGAACTAGGGTTTTTCTCAATGAGGCATAGTGTAATTTATGAGCAAGAGGTTTATTTTCAAGAACACTATGCCAAGTGATTATGGGTGGCATGGACATGTGGGCCTTGGAAAAACAAATATGTGGGAGCTTACGGAACTTTGTTATGCTTCGGTTTGGATTTTATGCCCCCAAACCAAATTCCCAACATGTCCCTTAATAGATTGGAGAGGTGACTTGCAACTCGTGATAAAATTATAATTGTGACTTGGATGGATGAACCATTAGTTGCATTGAATCTGGGGCACTAGGTTTCAACTAGTGGGGCCCCTATGTTGTCCTTTTGCTTCCCATAAAAATGTTTGTTGGAGGATCACCAAAACTAGGGTTTTCCTCAATGAGGCATAGTGCAATTTCTAAACAAGAGGTCGATTTTCAAGAACACAGTACCGGGAAATTGTGGGTAGCGTGGTCACATGGTCCTTAGAAAAATAGACATGTGGGAACTTAAGGAAATATATTATTCTCCTCGGTTTGGATTTTTTTCCCTAGACCAAATTGACAAAATGTCCCTGAATCGCTTGAGTAGGTGAGTTCCAACTCGCTATAAACCTATAATTGGAACTTGAATGGATGAATCATCAGTTGCATTGGATCCATGGCATTGGGTTTCAACTATTGAGGCCCCTCTATTATAATTTCATTGCCTAGAAAATAATTTGTTGGAGGATCTTTGGAACTAGGGTTTTTGTCAATGAGGCACAATGCAATTTCTGAACAAGAGGTCGATTTTCAAGAACATTGTTTTGGGTGATTGTGGGTAGCATGGTCACATGGGCCTTGGAAAAATAGAAATGCAAGAGCTTACAAAACTCCATTATGCTACTCGGTTTGGATTTTATGCCCCTAGACCAAATTTATAAAATGTCCTTGAATGGCTTGAGGAGGTGAGTTGAAACTCATGACAAAACTCTAACCAAGAATTGGATGGACAAACCATTGGTGGTATTGGATCCCATGAACCAGGGTTCAGCTAGTGATTCCCCTCAACTATCGTTTCATTTCACAAAAAAGTGTTTGTTGGAGGATCACCAGAACTACGATTTTCCTAAGTGCTTATTACATATGTTTGACAATTTAATGTTGAATTATTGTAACTTCGAAGAATATTCTACTTATAATTGATTCATTATTGTTTAGATCAAATCCCCTTTTGTGGATTGATCAAGTCAAGTCTTGGATAAGATCAAATCCCCTTTTGTGGATTGATCAACATGTATTTGTATGGTGGTATTTGCAATGTCAGCCCCTAGTAATTGTAAAGTGGTTTAAGCCACTTCTAGGAGAAGTCAGCTCCACCAAGTGAAGATTCCCAACCCTAGTGCCACCTCACAACTTGTATTTATATGTGAGGATGGTGTCTCATTTCAAAAACTCACCACACTAGCTCTACAACTATGAATAAGTGTGCAAGTCTTGGAGGAACTGCTATTGCCGCTAAGTGTGACATCAAGGAAGGTTCTTGGTATGTGTCTTGGTATTTCTTGGTTAAGTGGTGTGTTATTCTTCCTACTGAAGGAGTATAGGAGGATCTTTTGTTCGATCTTTGGTATATCCATATTGAGGAATTTTTTGTTGTTTTTTGTCCCCCCTTGATGGTTTCCCAAGATAATTTGCGTGTCTATTGTTTATGTGATTACCTATCTTTCAATGTTCTCATTTGTGCGGCTAATTTGCTAAATGACTATAATAATAAATAAGAACCATAACTGCTAGTTGTATAAGTAAACATTCAACATGGTATCAGAGCAGGCCTGAAAGAGACAAACTCATAGTTCCAAAATCCATCTTTCAATATTATAGTTGTTGTAGAATTAGAGTTTCTGCATAAACCCTAAGTGTGACATTTTTCTTGTTTGAGGAGGACGTTGGAGAAAATAACCACACCTAGGAGCTCTCCCTCCTAGATCAAAATTCCAAAATTTGAAGTTTGAGATATTAGGGTTTCCTCATAAAATCTTAAGTTGTAGTTGCAGTTGCAGTTGCAGTACCAGTTGCAGTTGTAGTTACAGTATCAGTTGCGGTTGCAGTATCAGTTGCAGTTGCAATTGCAGTATCAATTGCAGTTGAATTTGTAGTGTCAGTTCATTCGTCCCAATTCCTTCATGTCAGTTGTAGTGTCAGCACCAGTTCCATTACCAGTTGGAGTAAAAAAATCTGTGAAGTGTTGGGACTGATTTTTATTGTCCTAGTGTGCCTTACCCTAGCAAAGCTCCAACTACCTTTAAATTACGAGTTGCAACACCTTTAAAGTTTTAAAGGTTTGTTATTTATTTTCGTTGTTGTTGGATGGTGCCATTACCTGTCAATACTATCATAGGTATGTACTGACATATGTTTAAACTATATCATTATTTTTAAAGGATCGTTTTGTCTAAAAAATAATCGTAGATCCAGATGGATCTCATATCCAGCACATTCAGAAGAACTATGCACTCTAGGTTTGATTACTTTGATATGCCTCTACTTGTTATGGAATTATTGTAATATTATGAATATCCAGGGAATTTTGATCTATTGAGGATATCATACTAACCATTGGTCAAAATTAAATTCAAAGTATTAGATTGATTAAAGTTGAGACTATAGAGTTTATTCCTTAACTCGGATTTTTGTCAATATAGCATATTGTCTTAGTATAGAGGATAGGTTGAAGAAAATAATTATCATCTTGAGTGAAGGAGACTCGGAAGAAAATAAACACACTCATTCTTGAGGACAAGACTCAAGATTCCAGGTTTGATTGATTAAATTGATAAGATTCAAATTTACACATATCAAGTTTGATAATTGCTAAACATTATAGTTGTGATAGAAATCTTTGAAAATTTTAATTATTGAATACTTGGTAGCATGTGATCACTATTGAGATAAATTCTTATTGTAATCATTTAATAGATATAACTAACATCTCCTCTAGGAGAAACTTCTTGTTTTGTTTACAAGTTACCATGGAGGAATGGTTGATCACAACACTAGAAGAGTGTTTCTCATTTCTTATTATTGTATTTCTTACTTTTTACCCTTGTTTCAGGCAGGTTACAAGTGATATCTCTAAAGGAGATACTGTGATGATTGTTCTCGCTGTTGTTTTATTATTATTATAAAGAGTATTATTCTTGTCTATTGTTTCTCCCTTGTTGTTATTGTTTTGGGAAGGTCACTAGTGATAACCCTGAGGAAGCTATAGTGACGGTTGTAGGACACAAAATATTAGATGATACATGGAGCAGATTATCCAAGTTGTATACATGATCGTATACATCCATGTACCAAAGAATATGAAGAAGAAGCTACTTTTGAGATACGGAGTATCTCATATGAAGATTGATCGTAAGGAGCAGAAGGATCCAAAGATGAATGAATATTAGAATATAACTCTCAGTAGACTTGGTCAATGGATAATGAAGCCACCTTGAAAAGAAGAAGAATTCATTTGAAGTCTAACTCATCTTTTCATATTAAAAATTTGTATTCAAACACCAAGTATATCCTGTAGAGACTATGAATTTTTTGTAGACTCAGAAGAAATCAATACTCAAGGGTGAGCCTGATCTCAGAGAGGATCAGATGGGAAAAGGGGACATCTTCCAGGACCAACAGACAAATTCCATGAGTTTATTATACTATAT
Source organism: Picea mariana (assembly GCA_032191745.1). Lineage (NCBI taxonomy): Eukaryota > Viridiplantae > Streptophyta > Pinopsida > Pinales > Pinaceae > Picea > Picea mariana. The sequence goes on along the minus strand of JASDQU010683889.1, from coordinate 24,599 downwards.
CATAGCTGCAAAGACCTCTAGGAGACATGAAATCTCCTGAGAAGATTCCCCCGTTTCAGTGATAGAGGATGAATCCAGTTAGAAGGACTGGGATATGGATTTTTCCTTAAGACCAAAATGGAATTCAGTGGTGACTTCCAATATTAATCTAATAGATTAAGCATGTTGCAAATAATAATATAGAGATGTACAAAGCTTGACTTGTGTCCAGAGGATTCTCCCAGCAAGAGGGAGAATACTATGATGAGACACTTGCTCCAGTAATAGAATAAATAGTTCCAATGTTCATAAAGAGAACCAGAACAACCATGATTCTGATACAGTATGAGATTCATTGGGAGAAGTCCCTATATTTGAGTTTGAGTTTCCTCCATGAAAGAATAAAAGTTACCTTCAGTATTAGTCATTCTCAGTCTCAAATGNTGATAGAATAGAGGATATAGTCTTAGATTTCAACAGCTACAGTGAGAATAGAGAAGTCATTCTCAGCTTCAGAAATAACAGCTGCAGGTGCAGAGTCCCTATTCCAGAAGGAACAGTTGCAGAAAACGTAGAGGACATACTCTTAGGCAGTGAGACAAATAGTGCTTTGCAGAAAGCACATAGAACCAACACATGATTATGCAAATTGAGTTGTAGTTGAGAAAGCGTACCAAGTTGGTACAATGTGATGTGAAATATTTGGTTTCCAAGTATAGGACAAGAAGACTCATGTATACAAGTTGAAGCAAGCTCCAAGAGCTTCATATGGTAGGATTGGTAGTTTTCTGATGAGCTTGGGATTTACCAAGAGTAAAGTTTATCCCAACCTTTACTTCAAGATTGAGAATGATGGACCGGTTATATTGTTTCTATATGTGGATGACTTATTCTTGACATATGAAAAAAACATCATCACAAATTGTAAGAAGAATCTTGTCGTTGAATTTGAAATGAAGGATCTAGACCCAATGCATTATTTCTTAGGTATTGAAGTATGGAAAAGCCCAGAAGAGATTTTCCTTTATCAAGGAAAGTATGTTGTGGAAATTCTGAAGAGATTCAACATGATGGACTGTAAATCCATGTCCACTCCTATAGAGACGAATTTGAAGTTATTGGTTGATACTTCATTAGAAATAGTTGATGTTACTCTATATAGACATATGATTTGTTCGTTGATGTATCTGATGAATACTAGACCAGATATATTCTTTGTTGTGAACACCTTGAGTTAGTATTTGGTGGAGCCTAGACGTGTTCACCTTGTAGCTTCAAATCATGTGATGATCTACCTTAGGGGTATGTTGGACTATGGCCTATGTTATATTGGATATTATGACTTTAGATTGTATGGCTATACTAATTCAGATTGGACTGGAAGTGCTTCAGATAGAAAAATCACTTCAGGATGTTGTTTTGGTTTAGGGTCAACCATGACTTCATGGAAAAGTAGGAAGAAATCCAGTATTGCTCTCAGTAGGAAAGAAGCGGAGTACATTACAACATGCTCCTCCAGTTGTGAGTCCATATGGATTTAGAAGTTGTTTACAGGTCTATTTGAACTAGAGATGGATGCTACCGTGACTTTTTTGTGATAACCAGAGTTGCATAAAGATGACAGAGAACCTAGTGTTCCACGATAAGATGAAGCACATTGATATCTAATACCACTATATTCAAGACTTGGTACAGAAGGGATTTTTGAAGATCCAATATGTTGGCATAGATGAGTAGGTTGCATATGTGTCGGCTAAATCTCTATCTCCTATGAAGTTTGAGTACTTCCAAGACAAGCTTGGTGTTATCCGAAAGGAGCTCCCTCAAAAGGAGGAGTGATGTTGATGATACTACGGTATCCTGACCAACAACGGGTAGCTCATTTAGGATTTATATCATATGGAACTGATCATCCCTGGGAAGATCCTGAAGGTCCAGTAAGGGTCGTCTATCAGAGTACCTATGCATGCATATGTCAGTTGTCGTCAGTAGTGGTAGCATAGTTAGGAAATTATATCCTAGGGAATCTTATGATTCCTGGGAAGATATTGAAGGTCCAGTAAGGAAGATATGTCAGAGTCCCATGTGGTAGCTAGTTAAAATTTTATATCCTAGGGAATATTATGATTCTTGGGCAGATCCCGAAGGTCCGGTAAGGACGGTATGTCAAAGTACGATAGATGTTGTTGTTGATGCACCTGCGTCATTATGTTGCCACATATAGATGTTGATGTTCCATCTTCATGTTGTTGATGATTTTATTCCAGCTTCGTGTTGTTTTTTATGTTGTTTTTACAACTGTTGGAAGATTGGTTGTTGTCATTGATGTCAACCCTAGTCATTGGTTTTGGACCGCAAGATTGATGAAGGTATTTGGACATGAAGGAAAATGTACATGCAGAAATAAAACCCATGGATGGATAGTATACATCATGTTGTTTCCAGTGGTAGGTGGCACATCACGTGGATCCTCATGGTTGAAGAGAAATGAATTTTTGAATATGACAAAGTGAATTGAAGAAGGAAGTACATGTAGGCCCTGAAGATAATTAAAGAAAAGAATTACAAAATAAGAAAGTGTCAGGTCAGCCCTAATGTTAAAAGGAAGTGACATAGATGGTATAAATAAATATCATTATACATTCATTTGATAGACAAGCATAATTTCATAGAAAATCAGAAGTAAAGAAGGTCGGATTTCAAGGGAGGATGAAGTCTTTTGGGGATGTGTTCTAAGGTATGTTATTTATATGTCATCTTACCATTTTCACTATAACTTTTTTTTCTAGAACGATTCAGATGGTGAACTTGCTATGGTATTGAGAAGACATATAAAGGTACCTATGGTAAAAGTTTCAGCTCTTGATTCGCTATAATTATGGAGATACACTGTGGAAGATAGGATTTTTGACCAGTCCTGAAGCTAGTCAATAAACAGGTGTTCCGGGTAAAATAGTCATAACTTATTCATAGAGAATCCAAATGAAGTGTTACAAATTTCATTGGAAATAATACAGAGTGTAGTTTCTTTTTTGCAAGTTTTAGAATCTGATGTTAAATATTGAGCGCGAGGCATTTTGTACAAGTTCGCTCTCTTGAATAAACCAGAATTGAATAAAGTCTACCATTATTTCTATAACTTCCTTTTGGGGAGGATTCAAGGAGTGAAACTTGGAGGAGTTTCATCAAATACATTGAGTAATAGTATCTACAGGATCGGAGTATTCCAATAATTGAAGAATTACAAAAGTTGAAGAAGTCTCAGGAATCATCATTGGGCTCTATGTGATGGTTGGTTGATGGTGATGATTTAATGTAAAGTTTTATTATATCTCATATATTCTTGGGTGGAAAGAAGGGGCAAGGATGGAGAGGTAAACCCTATCTTGATATTGGAGGGTTGTATCTTCCTCTTGGAGGTTTATTCCTCCCTTTATATTTGGAAATTGTAGCTACCTTTGGAAGTCATTACTTCCCTTGACCAATAACTATTGATTATTTCTCATATATTGTGCATGGTGTATTGTGGTGTATTGATGTAACTCTTATACTATTGTTAATTTCTCATCGGATATAATTGAATGGTTTAAGTATAAGTTGAAAAAAAAAATGTACTTAATACTGATTCA
>JASDQU010683889.1:7706-20941 GCA_032191745.1 Picea mariana | reverse complement strand
TGGAAGTCATTACTTCCCTTGACCAATAACTATTGATTATTTCTCATATATTGTGCATGGTGTATTGTGGTGTATTGATGTAACTCTTATACTATTGTTAATTTCTCATCGGATATAATTGAATGGTTTAAGTATAAGTTGAAAAAAAAAATGTACTTAATACTGATTCACCCCCCTCTCAGTATCAACACCAGCTTTGTGCTATTGATGTTGATGTTCCAGCTTCATGCTGATGACATTGATGTTGATGTTCCAATTTAATTTTGATGATGATGATGATGTTACTCCAACTCCATGTTTTTGTTGTTGATGACATGGAAAGGCATGGCATGGTATGACATGGCAAGGAAAGGCATGCCAATGCATAGCATGACATGAAAATTCAAGGCAATGCAAGGCATGGAACTACATGACATGGAATGATAAGGCAAGGCATGGCATTACAAGGCAATTCATGCCATGGAAGGGCAAGGCAAGGCATGGCATGGCATGGCATTGCAAGGAAATTCTGGCATGGAATTGCAAGGAAAGTCAAGGCATGGCATGTAAATGAATGGAATGGAAAGGAAAGGCATGGAATGGAAAGGCAAGGCATGGCATGGAATGGCATGGATGTTGTGTAAACGTTTCCCCTCCATATAGGTGAAGCCCTCCTTGGATCAAGACCACTTTGATCCTATACAAAGAGAAACAAATTGTTACTACTTTCCCCCTCGATCTGCTCTCTATGCCAACAATAAGAATGAGAAGAGAAGTATAGAAGACTTACCTCTTTTATGTATGTTGGCACAGGGGCAGACCCGGGGTCCAATGTTTCAACAACGCACTAACAAAACCCTAACTATTGGCCCTTTCGGCAACACCTACGGAGCAGATGAAGTCTCACCTGAGGTAGAGGTGGGGGAGTTACAAGACTCAAGTGTCTACAACCTAGTTGGGACATAGATTTGTGATCACAATACTTAACCAAGCACTTAGCAATTAACATTCATTATTCTTTAACCCTCATTCACATCACAGGTAAAACCCTAATTACAGAACAACGCAACATTCAACAAGATCTAACACATTCAAGCACTTAGCACATAGAAATAGATCAGATCTATCATTAATTCATATCACGAAGCACTAAGCTACTACATTAGATGAATCTACATACATACAGATTACAACGCCAAACATATAAATACATAAACACATGAACAATATAGCACAAAGCAATCACAACACAGGATATACGTGGTTCACCCCCAGCGTGGGGCTACGTCCACCAACTCTTCATCTTCTTTATTATCTTCTTTCAATCTTCTTACATGCATAGAGCCTCAAAACTAAATCCGCATAGGACAGTAGATCTGTGCGCACCTCACCAGATCCTACTTTCTCAAGTAGATCTAGGCACAGAGCCTTACATAGTCTATGCACAAATCACTACAGATGACTTGCACTTAGCTCTGCAAGTCTCAACATACAATATGAACAAAGCCTCTTACAATCACTTGTACTTAGCATAGCACCATTACTTACATCGCCTAGATTTCTATTTATACATTACAAAATGGCCTAAACATGGGTAAGACCCATGGGTTGACATCCCATACCTGTTACATAAACCCTAAACCCAAAAAACCCGCAAAACGGGGGCGAGATCCCGCGGTCTCCACTTTGCCTGGTGCTTCATCTTCAACCAGCCTGTTGAAGTCCCAAAAAGTGGTCAAACATGACCAAGGCTCTCCAAAACTTGGTCGAGGGTCAATAGGCCTCCAACACTCACTTGTGACTCGTCCCGAGTCACTCTAATTTGGGCAACTCTACTTCAAAGGCCTCAAGCTTGGCTCGAGCTACTTCGCCAGAGCCTCCTGCTTAGAGAAATACTGAATAAATTTCTTGGTGATAGGTCCTTCCAATAGTTGTTCCACCGTGGTGACCACTTATTCTAGTTGTGCACCTTATCCCTCAATCTCCTCAAAAAGTGTGCAGGCTTCATCATGCACTGTCTGGAGCCTCTGGATCACTTCCATGACTTTACTCTGGATGGCATGGACCTGTTGTTGAATTGTGTGTTGTTCTTGGGACCTTTTCATCCTCTCGACTGCTGACAGTGGATTCAATTGTGATTTTATTTTTGTTGCTTGTTGCTTTGCCTCATGGAGCTGTGACTCCAATGTCCTTAGTTTTGGGTCCTCTCCAAGGCACTCATAGGTCTGCACACTTCGACAGTTGATTTGCTTGCATTCTAAGGACAATGCCTTGATTCTTTCGACTACATTCCTGGCAGTTTCCTCTCTTTGATCTCGCACTTCCTGCAGAGTTCTTAGTACGGCTTGTAGTTCTAGTTCTACTATTCGTGCTTGGAGCTGTTGAATGGCTTCAGTGAGCTTCCCTACTTGGATCTAAGTTGTTTCCTCTTCCATCTGTGTCAGACCCATCACAGAGAGAAGTGCTCTAGTAACTGCTTCTTTAACTCCCATCCTCTTCGCGATCATCTATTCTTTTTCCTTTTGGATCTGTGCTCTATCCTTTGCAAACTTTGCCTAGAGGTCATCTTTTTCTTGCTGCACAACCCAACATTGCTCTATGGATTCCTCTTTTTCTTGCTTTAATGCCTCTGTGGCCTGTTCCTTTTCCTCCTGGATCCGACGAAGGCAAGCCTCTATCAAATATTCTAATATGCGTAGTTGGGAAGGCTCATCTCCTACTTCTATGTCCCCTGCTGAAATTGGTGCAGTAGACACTACACGGCTCAAATAAATAGCCTACTTTACCCCTTTGAGCTTCGCCTTAATCCTGTCAAACATTGTCTCTTGTTTGGCTTCGCTCTGCTGCAAAATGTCCTCTGAGGTATATGATACAGCGGCAATGATGAGGTTAATGTCATCCACCGTGAGAACATTCTGAAATGAAGGTTTATTGGCTTTTGACTTCTTTTGCAATGAAGGTTTTGTCAGGTAACCCTTTCTTTTCTTGGATGTTTTGGCTTATGGAAGGGGATATTTATGCGGTGTTACTTCGCTATGTTCCTTTTTTTCTTCTTCCCCTTCGTCCTCTTCTTTATATACTTCATCACCTCCTCCTCCTTCAGGTGAATCTGGTGTAATTTCCTTTGATGCGTTGTTCAGTTCTTGTACCTCTTCCTTCTTTTTATTCCTATTGTTGTTGGGTGCATCATATTTTTCTCGGATGACTACAAGACTTCCGATGAGGTTGGGTTGGGAGAGTTTTGTCTGTTTGACTGGTACCAGGAATTCTATAGGCCATTCGTTAGTTATTTCCTCCATATATTACTCAGTGAGTTTGTAGTATGATTGTATCTCTTCCTTGTGTTCGTCTCTGCGCATAGGGATATATATGAAATGCATATTTGCGTGGAACTTCGTGAATGGTATGAACCAATGCAGCATATTCGGCATCATGTGAGGGAAGGATTCAATGGATCTCTTTAGCTGCAAGTAGTAGGTGTAGAACACCGCATTGTACTGTCATTGCTTCACCATGTCGCTCAAATACCATAGTGTAGTGAACTTCGTGACCAGTGGTTCAGACGGCTTGATTTCAGGGAAGGTCGCTCCTTCCGGCATCTCCCAAGAAATGAAGGCAATGAGAATCAACAACTAGCTTAAGTGAAACTCATAGCCCTGGTCTTGCGCTTCGCGTCAATATTGCTCCAATTGTTTGACAAGGTAGCTCGCCTAGTTCATTTGCATCCCCTCAACGCATTTTCCTGCGAGTTCGACAATGAACCCTGTGACCTGCATTAGTATGTTCTTCCTGACGAGCTTACCAGCGATCAACTAGCAAGCTAGGCACAATGCACCATTCTATATGGAGGCTACCTTGTAGCCCCACTTCCCTTTCTCCACATCGCCATAGGTGTCTTTTATTAGATGCACCAGGTTGTGGTCTGCAGCTTTCCCTGGGTAAAAATCTTGTGGATCTAGCCCTTGCATGCTTAATCCGGTGATCCAATGGATTAGTGTTAGATATACTATGATGCACCTATCCAACCATAGGTAACCACCATGGTAGCATGACACGAGGATTTTAACACACATTTTAACCTCCTGATGTATGTCGAAGTGTGGTATCTTCATCACATTAAGGATCATGGACCTCGCGATGTCCATGGTCCACGGCTGGGGGATTATCTTCAAATTCTTCCCTATTGTCTTGGTCAAATACTTGTGTGGTGCAAGCATGCCATAGTTTTTGCGGTCTCCCAAGTTGAAGTCGTTGATCTTAAGCGTTAGAATCCTCTCCAAATGTGGTTTGATTGCACGTATCCCTTTCGGGAGGTACATAGTGATCAGTGTATAGTGGAAATACCTCGAGACACTACCATGACTAACTGCGCCAGCCAGAGGCGGGATATAGTTGGGTAGGACCGACGGGATGAGATTTGTGTTCGCCAAGTCATCTTGATGCTTGCTTCCATTTTCTGTTGCAGTTCGGGATGGTCCAGATCGACGTGCAGTCGACGGGGATGCTTTCACTCCTCTCGTCAATGAGGCTTGAGCTTCTGTGGATATGACCTTCTCATCCATGAGGTCTATGATAATATCTTCGACGGATTTCTCTACTACACTAAGGTCACCCGACATACATGCTCAAGATCAGATATATCTGGTCGGTGAACAAATACTCATGGTATCAAAATGGGTGGCGAGGTCTCAATAAGCACTACACGAAAGCAATTAGTTCTCTATGGGCTCGGATAATCTCAATTGGCAAAATTGTCCATGGTAAGACATTCAATGGGTTAAATAGATGGCATCGTAACGGATTCCTCCAATGGGTAGGAATGCCTCAATCAATGCAATTCCATCCATTATGGCATGGTCCCAATGGTCCAATGGTGAACATTCCGGAAATAACTATGTTTCTCGTCGTTCTGGAGCGTCATTCTAATGGTCAAGATGCCTCCAATGGTCATATTGCTTCGTGTGGCAAAGTTCCAATTTGCATTGTTCTGATATTCCGGGGAGGTTCAAGTTCTACAAGCCTTCCTTCTGTGAAGTCCTCTCTGGAACCTCTTGCAATTTTTCTAGCTTTTATTTCTTCTTACTGAGCTTTCTAGCTTTCTTTCCTGTGATCTGCATCTCTGAATTCCTCTTTCCATTCGTGTTCTTATCTCCTCTTAGCATAGTAACTTCACACTATTGAGGATATTTCATAGGGTTTGGGGATAATACATATTCTCTTATTGTTTCTGGGGTAGGTGTTGTACTCTCCTGCATGGATAGGTTCTTTAAGCCTTCTTGCATTCTTTCCACTTCGACAGCTAAGTCTCTATCCCTCAGTTGCTTAGACTTGTCTTCATGTTATTCTATTAAGCACACTATTCTTCTAGCCATGAAATCCCTTAATTATTTCTTTTTCTGTTCAGCAGCTTCCTCTTCTTGTTTCCTTCAGATATGATATTTCTCAATCCAAGTCCTTCCTAGCAAAAGTGCAAAGGGGGCATTGTTCTCAACAAACTTAATGACCTTGAATTCTTCTTATGTCGATGCTCCATGAGCGATCATAGGTACATGGGAAAGTCTTCCACATAGGGTTATCAGCTTTCCTTTAAAAAATCATATTCCTCCCAATGAAGGAACCATAGCAGGCTTTCCTAATATTTCCCAAGTACTTTATATCATAATGTTCACCTGTGTTTCTGCATCCAATACACAGTCTATGTCGAAGTATCCTATTCTTGTTTCTATGCACTCTTTCTCTTTTAAGATCTCTGATAAACTGGTGTCTCTGTTATCATTCAGTGTTTCTTTCATCTGTAATAATATAGCCTCTGATTCTTTCTGGTTTTTTAGCATATTCTTAGTCTCTTGGACTTCCTCGGGGTTTTCTTGTCTCATGTTCATCTTTTCAACTTTAGCAATCATTCTAGGGAAATCCAAAACTTCATGTCCAGTAGCTTTACAACAAAGGAAAATAGGACCTCTATCGGGGCATTCCTTAGAAAGAAGTCTTGGTCTTCTACAACTATAACAAAGAGTCAATCCTCTCTTTCTCTTAAACGATCCCCAACCTTTCCTGTACTACACACTGGGATCACAGTGATGGATCTGCAAAAAATTATTTCTAGGATCATGTATCCACTTATCGGTCCAAAAATTCTTTCTGTGCATAGGAATAACATAGCTTTCACTATTTCTATCAGAACTATTCATATCATATCTTCTTTCTTCGAGTTGTGCCCTAGTTTTCAGACTAGGACAAAATCTACCAAACATACATAGATCCATTCTTTCGAAACAAAATTTTCACTTATCTTACCTCTATCAGAGCACAAAGATTTTAAGATCTTACCTCTTTTCTTCAGATCAAAATTTTCTTCTTAGCATAGAGCTTCACAAGTCAGGTAGAGTACTGCGCACTAGGGAAACAGATCTATGCACAAAGCTTTCTCTTTTTTTCAGTTCCTAGCAATCACAGTTTCAGGTCCTGACACTGACAATGGAACATTTGTTGGCACAGGGGCAGACCTGGGGTTCAACACTTCATTAGTGCACCAAAAAAACCCTAACTATCGACCCTTTCAGCAACACCTGCGAAGCAAATGAAATCTCACCCGAGGTAGAGGCAGAGGGGTTGCAAGACTCAAGTGGCTACAACCTAGATGGGACATAGATTTGTGATCACAATACTTAACCAAGCACTTAGCAGTTAACATTCATTAGTCTTTAACCCTCATTCACATCGCAGGTAAAACCCTAATTACAAAACAATGCAATATTCAACGAGATCTAACACATCCAAGCACTTAGCACATAGAAATAGATCAGATCTAGCATTCATTCATATCACTAAGCACTGAGATACTACATCAGATGCATATACATACATACAGATTACAAAACCAAGCATATAAATACATAAAGACATGAACAACATATCACAAAGTAATCATAACAGACGATATACGTGGTTCACCCCCAACGTGGGGATACGTCCACCAAATCTTCGTCTTCTTTATTATCTTCTTTAAATCTTCTTACATGCACAAAGCCTCAAAAATAAATCTTCATAGGACAAGATATCTGCATGCACCTCACCAAATCCTCCTTCCCTGAGTAGATCTAGTCACAAAGCCTTACACAATCTATGCACAAAGCACTACAGATGACTTGCACTTATCTCTGCAAGTTTCAACATACAATATGCAGAAAGACTCTTACAATCACTTGCACTTAGAATAGCACCATTACTTACATCGCCTAGATTTATATTTATACATTAGAAAAGGGCCTAAACATGGGCCGACATCCCATACCCGTTACATAAACCCTAAACCCAAAAATCCCGTAAAAGGGGGGCGAGATCCCGCAATCTCCGCTTCGCCTGGCGCTTCGTCTTCGACCAGCTTGTCGAAGTCCCAAAAAGTGGTCAAACACAACCAAGGTTCTCCAAAACTTGGTTGAGGGACAACAATGTCATTTTTCCTTCCTGTTCTAGCCCTTAATCTTGACATCCAATTTCCAAGAGAAGTCATGTAAAGAACACAATAATACCTTCTTCTTCTACACTATATTGTCAAATAAAACAGATCTATCTATGATGAATTAGACAACAATAGACATGCATATAGTGAATACATAATCATGAAGGGAATAGGCCAAGTTATATATTAATGGAAAGAAATCAATATTGAAGCACTTACAATATCAGTCTTGATGTTGTAGTAGATCCTCCAAGTTCTCCTTTCTAGCCCCTTGAATGTCCTGAAATCATAGGTACGATTCTCTAATTTCTCCCTTCTATTTTCACTCAAGTTTGGCCTCCATTATATAGGAATTAAGAGATCACAACCATAGGATATTTTTTAGGAGAGGATGTGGTCAAATGAGGATTTGGTTGAACCAACAATATTGACCTTGACTTGAATAGGAGGTAGCTCGAACCAATCCCTTAACCAACTGAAATCTCTTGGAAACAACCTCACAAAACAAGGCATGATAGGTGAAACTAGTTCATCACCCCTGTTATAACCCTAATTTGCACCAAATATGTTTACCTGGCATCAGCCCGTCTCATTTTACATCTTTTTCCAAACCACTATTGAACATCTCTTCTTAAAAACACCCTTTTTTAAGGCACAAGTGCGTTGCTCCACTACTACACGCGTGTATCCGATGGATGCTCCACTATAGCCCATGTATACCTACAAAAGCACAAAAAAAGGAAAGTTGCAGATGGAACTCACAGTTTTGGGTAAGTTACCTAAACTGTTTGACCACCCATAGTCGGTCACTCGTCCAAATACCTAGCCTTTTCTAGCCTATAAAAGAAGGGGTAGGGGTCCCATTTGGAAAGAGAAAAATAAGAGTAAAGAAACTCTACCTGATTTTTCATTCCCCTTGTCCCAACCTTTTGCAACCATTGTGTGAAAAGAAGCATATATGAAAGCATTTGGAGTATAGTTGAAGAGGAGCCCAGGACCAGATTCGAGGAGCAGTGGTCGATCTCACTATTGTAAGGTATTCTTATGAGATTAATAAAAGAAGTGACTTTCCTGTCCTGCCATATGAGGTGTTTAATGTTTAATATTGATTATATTTTGATAGAATATCTAACCCATTAGTTCATAGATCAAATGCATGCTTGGAGTTCTTTGTTTGTCTGTTTGTGAATGTAGGTCATCTTTGGGAGGAAACTTGCAGTCAAGGAGCAACCGAAAGTGAAAGGATCTACATGAAACGTGGAAGTCAAGGTATAGTGAATTGATTCTTTTATATTTGTATTTACATATGAATAATGGGGTTTATGATTGGAATGATGGTAAGAAGTAGGAGACTTCAGGTCGTTTATGCATGCATTACAGAACCTTTAATGCTAGCCCTTAGGGAAATTTCCCACCCACAACAGAATTGGCGACCATACTGAGGAATCTCTAGGGTTTTCTAGGGATACTTTTTGGGTATTTTAGAATTGGTTTTATTACCTTTTTTCTGAGTTTTTTGCAAGAGTCTGAGTTTGTAGGGATTTTGGTCTTCCATACCAGTACTCCCTGCATGATTGCTTGACTGTTTGATTTTCTTTCTGGAAATTTAGAGAGGTATACGCGGCCTGCAGAAGCCCTGCCCATGTATACATTCATCGTACCTTTAGACATCTCGCATATATCTACTGGGCTGCTGAAGTGTCAGTTGCATGCTTAAGTCCAGAATTTTTTTTTTTAGGAGAGGCAATCATCCTCTTTTCCCTATCATAAGTGATCCTTCTCAGGGGTTTCCTAGATTTGGTCAGGGTCTCTGTGTTGCAGTATATAGCCTAGGATAACCTCATATTAGCTTTGTTCTATCAAAGTTTCCTTGCATTTTCTTTGCCAAAGTAATTTTCTCTGTCTCTAGGGGACTCTGGTTTCCAATACCAATGCTCCCTTCCTATGTTGGACTGTGTTTTTTTTTTCATTTTTTTGAGCATTTACAGAGCTATACGCACCTTGCAGTAGCTCTACATGCATGTATATGCACTCTGCATTTGGATAGCTCGTGTATATACGCTTTCTGCGGAGGTGATAGTCGCATGTCTGTGTCGAGGAGATATTTTGACAGAGAGAGGAAGTCATCCTATTACTTTTCAGAAGAAAGTATTTTTGGTCTCTGCCCTAGTCTCTGTGATCACAGTCTATAGCCTAGGTTTGACCATAGCATAGTTTTATTTTCATCAAAAATATTTCTTGAGTTTTCTATAATAGAGTTTTAGATAAATCTGTGAGTCTTCTTCGATCAGCTTTTGAGGTTTGGTCAAGTGACTCCCTGTGATCCGCAGTAGGGCCAGAAGTTATTTTGGTTGTTGTTTTTTCTTCACTTTATCTTTTTTCTTGCTTTAGAAGAAAGAAAAGGAATCCATTTTTCAATTCTCTTATTTTAAAGCATGTTGAAATTTTTCATTTCTTTGTTTGATTGAGTAGTTGGTTGTTTGCATTAATAATCAAGCAAAAGTTTTTCTTTCATAAGTTCTTAGTTGTTTACTTAGGACAATAAGTAGCTCATAGTCGAGTGAAATCCTGTGTTGAGTTTGTTGTTCAAAGATCTTAGAAAAAATAGTTTGAAAAGTTGGTTAAAGAATTTAAAAGAGAAAATCTGAATTTGTCAAGGAGAAGTTATTTTTTTTCCAGCTTTCTGTTTATCTTCTCTTTCGTCTCTCAAAACATCACTAGTTTCACTTTCATAACATTTGACTTAAGACAAACCAAAAAATTAACTATTAATTAAAATCAACTAGACTTTATGTTTTGTAGGTTCCATCAACTAGTCTAGGCTAGAGCTTTGATTTAGGTTGGAGAGGAAACTCTTCAGGGCTGCAAAACATACATAAGAGTCTGTGCTAGGGAGTGTTAAAAGTCCAGTATCATGAAATTTATCTGAGATCCCCCTCTAACAGAGGGGCTAAACACGAGGTCACGTGCGGAAAGGTAGTGGAGATAACCCCTCCAAAGCCGGACCAAGCGTAGTGGGGAACACATATAGAGGGCTTGTCTTGGGATTCCATCGATAGCATTTTCCACGGAGCTTCTTGGGTCTCAAATCCGTTCAAGGTCCTCACTTGTCTTCCGGACCAATTTATTTTGATACCCTTGACAGGTTTCGGGCTTGATATCCTGCTCATTGCAGTCCACCCGACTGTCGATTGTACCCACCTGGTGATTGTTCACGTGATGGAAACCTAGTTTCCTTTATTTTAGGGACTTACATAGGTGACTGCGGGGGTAGACTACGGTACCTAGGATAGACATCAAGCCACACTTTGTAGAGTAAACCCAGAGGGTGCTTCCGTATTTGAGTTGCACTTGCACCGGTAAGTTGCTCTAGTGTTGGTTGTTGTAATTGTTCTTCCAACTAGTTAGTGATTGCTTGTCTTATCTCATAGGGAATTTTTCTAATGTGTTCAATTATTGAACGAATAGAAATACCTAGTGTGTCATTGATATTCTCACACAGTGGAGGATCAAGACCTCCGTTGGTCACGAAGGCTTCTTGGCCTACCACCAGGTACACTGCAACCACCCCCACCACCGCTAAGGTGAAAACTAGACCACCAAGGGTCTTTTTAGGTGATCAAGTCATAGGAAACTGTGCCCAACCAATCTCCGAGAGAAGAACTTTCAATTCTGGAGGAACCAGCCATTTCATACCTTGGAGCAGACGCTCTTGGTCCATCCAAAACTCTAACCATTGATCTTTCCGCACCCATCATCGTACAGATTTATCCTTACGAGTTCCAAACAGTGTCACAAGCAGCAATGAAAACAAATGTTTCCACTTCTTTGAGGAATTCTCCTATTCCCACTACAGTTGTCACCACAGGGGGTGTTCCACCTCCTAACCCACCGTCGCCAGTCCGGGCCACCATGGTCTCGACCGCCTCTACCTTGAGAAATGGTTTGATCCCATCTATGGATGAGGCCATTGCTCCTTTCACATAGAGTGCGAAAGGCCCTCCATTCTCATACAGTATGCCTAGCTCAGGTTCAAGCCCTTTACTTTCCTACTCCACTCTTGTTACCCATGATTTTGATCATCATGATGGTGTATTGATGATGGTGTACTTAGGCTCCTAATAAGAACTTTCTCCTGAGAAAAGTGACATTCATCTCTTCCCAGAAAAGATATTTTTGAAGAGAATTCGCAGGTTGCTAATATCCTAGGGTGCGAGAATGACCCATTCTCATAGGCTGCCTTTAGCTAGGGTGCGAACTTCTCGCACTGTGCTACATAGCTAGGGTGTGAACTTGTTATAAAGCTTGGAAAAAGATGAAGTCTCGATGGTTCTAGAAGGGAATATTCTAGAGAATGGGTTGGCATTCGAATGGTTATCTTTGTATCGGTTTCCCTGATATTGTGGGATCATTCTTATCCAAGTAACCATCTTATCCTCTTCTATATATTGATGGAATTCTCATGGAAAAGGTTAAGAAAGATTCATTGGAGAATTCGTGAAAGAATTGTGTGAAGGACCTAGCTTGAACAGGAGCTTGGAGACTCTAGCAAGTCTATCAAGAGGAATTGGATCTTCTTCATACAAGGATCGAGCAAGTGTGTGTGTGTTGGAGCCAAGAGCCACCGAAAGGAAGCTTGTGACATCAAGGCGATCAAGTTGTATCTTCTACTTTCGATTAATATGATACAACGGCATGTCCTTTTCCCATAAAGTCATCCTTAATTTATTGTGTAATTCCTTGATCATACACATAAGTTGACAGTTGAATATATTTTTCTATCTTCACTTTGGTTGGTTTGTGTTGTCTTGGTCTTGACCTCATGAGAGCACCAGAGCGAAGCGGGAGCAATAGAGACCCTAGGAAGTGATACAAAGGTATGTTACTTGTTCCTCCTTACTAACTAATTCAATGGTCAAAACTTAGGGAAAGAGTCATGTCCTGTCCTATTTTGTTCTAGATCTAGGTGGATCTAGGGAGATCTGTTAGTGTCTGCACCTACCGATTAGTCCGATAAAAAAATTGGCAACTCCACTGGAGAGATAACCCATTTTCTTTGTGGTTTTTGGTGTTTTTCCTTGGCCATTTTCTCTTGCCTTACCTTTCTCCATTCATATCAATCTCTGAGTCTTCAGGATACCCTGATAGACCCTCTGGGTCCAGAAGCCCCTTCAATTTTTTTGTCTTTTTCCAAAAATTTGCTTAGTTTCAGACATTCTTGCACTGCACCCCACAGTGGCCTATGAGAATATATTGAGTTCGCACTCTGCTTTTAGGTCCAGTGCGAGGTTCTTGCACTCTGCTTAAAGATAGCCTACGAGAATGACCCATTCCCGCACTGTGTAATACTGTTAGCCTGCGAACCCTCTTTTCAAAATTTTGGATTTGAGATTTTTGCATGTTCAGCTGCCCAGATCAGTGTAGGTGCCTAAAAAGAGATTCTTGGACCATTGGTTGATGTTTTCTTGTCTTCGTATTTTGTGCACGAACAGTCTTAGGAAATCAAAGGCTCTTCCTGTCCATTTTTCTTGAATTTTCTCGGCAAAGATATACTCTCTGATTTTGGAATCTGAGTGTGCTTGTTTAGTTAAGAACCGGCGATCGGTTGAAAGTTGAGCTTCTTTGTCTTTATCATTTGCTCATTATTTGAAAGATCACTTTTCTCATGCAATTGAAAAGACTAGTTTGGTCTGCTTGTTATTTTTGTTTCCATTGAAAGATTGGTTTGGGTTTTTGTCTATTGCTTGTTCATTAGTTTTTGGTTTTCTTCACTCTCACCATCATGGTGTAGGTC
>JASDQU010683888.1:9237-21261 GCA_032191745.1 Picea mariana | reverse complement strand
CTCCGAGGGACTCGTCCGAAGGATGAACTTACATCAACAAGCATATGTTATCCTCCTCAAGCTTGTGTAAAAATAAAGAGGTACTCATCAGAAATGGTGGGGGGGAATTTGGGAAAAAAATGTGTCTTGGTATTTGTGTTAGTGGCAGTAATAGTCTCTCTTAAACATGACACCCCCTTCGTCATTGAACTCAGGTTGGGAAATTCATTTGTCTCTCGTCTAACCTTCTGGAAGTTCATATCGTGGGTCGTCTTTGAGTCAATGTTGCCAAGACCATTGTCGTGTCGTTCATATGTTCAAGAGAATTACAACCTTGCATAAGCCTTCTATCGAGTCAAACATCTGCAGTTATCAATTCTTACCATGTCAGCCTTCCCTGTGTCAGTTTCAAATCATTTTCATACTTTGATCTACCCTAAATTTGTTACTTATTTCACGTCATTGATGGGGGATACATCAAGGCCCTCCTGTGACAAGTCTTTTCCTGTCGACTTCAACTCATCATCTGAGAATAAGAATTAGAAATCATTTAGTACCTTAGAGCCTGTATGCCTCAATGGCAGGTTTCTTTGCTTTCGACAGTGGATTCACATCATTGGTCCCCGATCGAGAGATTCTATCGAGTGTTCGACTTTAGCTCATTTATTCACATTTGATGGATTGAATTGGGGTACCTTTGGATTCATTAACGTCAATGGTGATTTCCCTCGCACTTGTTAACGATTTTCATTAATGACTGGTAATCAAGTGGTTTCTACCATCTTCAACTTCAACACCTGTAATCACATGGCTAGATTCATACTTACGGACGAAGGGATTGAAGACCCTGGATCTCATCATTTTGGTCGAGGTTGCAATGGAATATCTATGATTTGTATTGACACATAGATCCACTTTGTATGTCTCATGACTATGTCCGAATTTGAGTTTTCTAGAGAATAGATCCATAGTGTATTCCTGGTGGCTATGTAGAATCTTAGTGACATGGATCCATAGTGTATGATTGGTGGCCATGACTGACATTTATGGCTTAAATCACTTGTAGTCTGAGCATGGGAATGCCTACCTCAGAAATGGTATAATATTGTGTAGATGCTTGGTTTTTTGCAGGTTCTCGATTGGTGTGCTCCTTGTTTTCTGACACACACACACACGTTCTACAAAGTATTTCGGCTATAATAAATTCCAACATCATACTTTGGGGGGAATTATGTTACACATTATTTTGGTCACCCTAGTGATGTGTCTACAAGCATGCATTCAGCGTCTCAAAAGGATCTTTCCCATGAGGAAAGTAACTAGTTTCCTACCCTACAAGGCTTGTTTTTAGAAGGATGTCGTGGGCTAGTAGTATTGTACAGTGCAGAAATGTTGATTTCTGCAGGATGCTCTAAACCTAGCCCGTGGGGTTTCCACGGGCTGTTATATAGACAGGGTGCGACGGTGTTCTAAAACTAAGAAAAAGGAAGAAGTTCATGAAAGTTCTAGAAGGAATCTTCTAGAATATGAGGTGGCATCCATGTGGTTGAGATCCTACCCACCTCTCTGATTTGGTGGGATCATCTTTATCTCTTTAACCATATCTCTTTCTCTTATATAATAATGGATTTATCATGGAAAAGATTAATCATTAAGAAAGCAAGAGCAAGTAAGGAATGATTAATATTGAATAGGTTGTGAATTGTGTGAGGTACTCTACATCAGATGCTTGAAGAATTCATCTCATCTTATCAAGTTATTGTGGATCATCTTCATGCAAGATTGGAGCAAGTGTGTGTGTCAAGAGAAAGGGCCACCGAAAGGGAAATTAGCGACATCAAGGTTTTTTGGTTGTATCTTTCACTTTATCCTAATATAATACAGTGGCATGTTTCTTTCCCATAAAATCACTCTCATTTTATTACATAATTGCTTGATCACATGTATAAGCCTTCATTGAATATACTATTATTTCTTTCACTTTGGTTGGTTTGTGTTTCATTGCAGGATCAATAGCACAAGAGCACTAGAGCGAAGCAGGGACAACAAAGACATAAGGAAGCGATATTCAAAGGTATGTTACTCATCCTTTCTTTGATGATAGATTCAATGATTAGATCTTAGGGAAAGCGCCATGTCTTGTCTTGATTTGTTTTATATCTAGGTGGATCTAGGGAGATCAGTTTATGTCTGCATTTATCGATATATCCAATAACAAAAATGGTGACTCTATATGGGTCTTTCGATGTTTTTTTAATGAGTCCAAAGATAGAAAACTAGGGGTTTTTCATGTTTAGAGAGTCTGAAAAACACTTAAAGAGAAATATCTCAGTTCCTTTTTCGTAAAGTAGTTCGATGAGACCGAAAAAGTGATAAACTATCGCCCATCAAACTTTTTCTTCAAATAATTTTACAAGCGTTAAATGAACAATGTCGCTCGAAAATATTTTCGTTTTTAAGGAGTGTGAAAAGAGCTTAAAGAATACTCCATGAGTTTCGTTATTTTCGTGTTACCATGACAAGTACGAAAAAAAGACAAAAGTATACTTGGTTGTGTTCTCATCGATTTCCAAGCACAAGAACAAACAAAGACTAGGCTCAAGGTTTTTCTAAAAAACCTTAAAAAATACTTGTACATGTGACAAACAGAAAAACAAATCAAGAAAAATATATGTATTTCATTGTTCAGGATCCTAGTTCTTCCATCTGCGAGAAAGAAAAACACTCACGAGACCATTAGACCTTTAGGTTTTGGAGAAAATGCATAAAATAATATGGAATATTAATAGAAAAAATAAAAAAATGAAATAAATATAGGTAAAATCTCTTTTTACTATTTCATTTGATTTTTCCCAAAACTTCACTAGAAACCCTATTTTTATGGTTTAAATCACTTGTAGTATGAGCATGGGAATGCCTACCTTAGAAATGGTATAATATTGCGCAGATTCTTGGTTGTTTGCAGGTTCCCGATTGGTGCGCTCCTTGTTTTCTGACACATACACACGTTCTAAAAAGTATTTCGGTTGTCATAAATTCCAACCTCATACTTTGGGGGGCATTCTGTTACACATTATTTTGGTCACCCTCGTGATGTGTCTACAAGCATGTATTCAACCTCTCAAAAGGATATTTCCCATGAGGAAAGTAACTGGTTTCCTGCCCTACAAGGATTCTTTTAGAAGGACGTCGTAGGCTAGTAGTATTGTACATTGCGGAAATGTTGATTTCTGCAAGCTATGCTAAACCTAGCCTGCATGGTTTCCGTAGGCTGAAATATAGACAGGGTGTGGTGGCATTCTAAAACTGAGAAAAAGGAATAAGTTCACAAAATTTCTAGAAGGAATATTCTAGAATATGAGGTGGCATCCGTGTGGTTGAGATCCTACCCGCCTCTCTGATTTGGTGGGATCATCTTGATCTCTTTAACCATCTCTCTTTCTCCTATATAATGATGGATTTATCATGGAAAAGGTTAAGCATTAAGAAAGCAAGATCAAGTAAGGAATGATTAAGTTTGAATAGGCTGTGAATTGTGCGAGGTACTCTACATCAAATGCTTGAAGGCTTCATCTCATATTATCAATTTATTGTGGATCATCTTCATGCAAGCTTGGAACAAGTGTGTGTGTCAAGAGCAAGAGCCACCGAAAGGGAACTTAGTGACATCAAGGTTGTTTCATTGTATCTTCCACTTTCTCCTAATATAATACAGTGGCATGTTTCTTTTCCATAAAATCACTCTCGTTTTATTACACGATTCCTTGATCACATGTATAAGCCTTCATTGAATATACCATTATTGCTTTCACTTTGGTCGGTTTGTGTTTCATTGCAAGATCAATAGCACAAGAGCCCCGGAGAAAAGAAGGGACAACAAAGACATAAGGAAGCTATATTCAAAGGTATGTTACTCATCCTTTCTTTGATGATAGATTCAATGATTAGAGCTTGGGGAAAGCGCCATGTCTTGTCTTGTTTTTTTTTTATATCTAGGTGGATCTAGGAAGATCAGTTTATGTTTTCATTTACCGATATATCCAATAACGCCTTTTCTCTTGAAAACATTATCTCTTTTGAGATTTTCAATTCTCTCAGACTGAAATATTGAAGGACTGTGTCACTCCGCAAATTTCCTAAGGGGCTCACAACCATCCCTCTCACAACTATTCAAGGACCGGTGGTCATGATCCGACCAATACCGAAGTGTCCGACGATCGACGATTCATAGTAATTGCAGGGCCCCAACGTGTGTGCTCTTTATTAGAGAGCTCAACCTCCAAAATTTGGAAAGTGATTGCTCGACTCTGGTCTGATCCTAGTTGTTGATCTTCCATCCGCAACGAGATCAACGATGTGGATTGATTGCAGGCCGTGAACTAGAAAGCTCACTAAATTCACCTTCGCACTCTGCAACTATCGATTAAATAGAGTGATTGGTGTTTTATTTGGTAACTCTAGTGAGTATTTGAGTCGATATGGTGACCGGGATGGCCTCTCCTCCCGTTAAATAGCTCACATCCATCTCTGCTTTCAGATTATTAAGTCATGGGTAGTTCTGCTAACTTGACTATCGTCTACCTCCTAGATCTGACGGTCAGGACGGTTGTCGAGCATCCTCAGATATAAGGTTCAGAGTTAACTTCGGGACTTTGGGGATTCTACCTCCCTTACAATGAACTCACTAAATTCGCTAAACTTGTGAATTCCGAATGACTCCAAGGGTTAACTCCCACACTCTTTCCCATATCCAACAGTCGCAACAAACCGTGGCTTCTTCCAAATAGATTTCATCCGTTCGTCTTACAAACAAGGGAACCTTCCCTTTCGATAATTCAGCCTCGCTACTCTTCCTGAGCTTTGTTAGCTCTGAAGAGCTTAAGAGCTTTGTGCTCTTTCTCTTGAACTTAATTCTTGGAAGAATCCTTCCGTGCACCCCTTACGCTCATTCGTCAACTCTAGAATTTATGTGGTTCTCGATCTCTGCATGCCTCGCAGAGAGCCTATGCATACGTGCACTATCTCTCCTGAGCTTTAACAGACTCCCTCCTCCAAGGGACTTAGAACAACTAGGAGTTTCGACATGCATACGTGAAACTGTGTCGAAGGTCGATGAACTCACCGTTAGTGGATCTAGCTTAAGCCACCACAGGGTGCAAGCATTTACGAATACAAAACATGTCCAATCCATACTTGCTTAAATACACAATTTAAATAGGAATAGAGCGATATAGTATAACTATTAAGAAAACATACACATTCTTGGGTCCTTCACAGTATACCCCATTCATTTCATAATTATAGCTTAATTTCACAAAGTATGAGAATACTTATCTATTACAAGTTGCATCCAACCAACTAATTGTGGGTGTGTACCTTTCCACCTAACCATAGGCTCAAATTCATTCATTCTTAGCACTCTGGCCACCCCCATGCCAAGCCATGATATCACTAGGTAATTTACACCATCTCTCAAAGAAACTCTCTCTGTCACAACGACCCTGTGAGGTTTATCAGATGTTTCCTCGGCATCAACCTCACGTTCAGGTTCTTTGGGACGTGTTCTCAGCACTTCATTTGGGTTCACACATCTCTCTTACGAGCTTGTTTTCTCCTCCCATTTCCCTGTATGTATCTTACCTTCCCTCCTCTGGAAGGTTTTCTGACCTGTCTTGTTTCTTCTGTCGAAAGGAAGCTCGGGTCTGCAAGTCTTTGTGGTACTTTGATATGACATCCTGCAACTATACCATGTTTCCATTCATGGGGGTGGTTTATGATTCAACCACTGGTCCTTTCTTCATTAACTAATTTCTTTCCTCTAGAGATATCATGGCTCATACTTCAATGCTTCACCGCCAACAGTCAGTTATGGGCAGTTTAACAATAATACATTTACATTGTCCTCATGCCTTAGCATGGTAATCCTATTTTAGGATTAATTACAAGCTGGGGGAAACATGGTGTTACACACCCCATTCTCTTCCGTGTTTTTTACCAAATCGTCTAGTATGCAGGGAAGTAGCTTACCATAAAATTATGAGAGGCATCAACAAGGAGATGAAGGAAGCCCAGAAAAAGGTATGGACGACCTTCCCTATCCAGTTCGGCATGTTTTCGTTACTAGATTTCGGTCACTCTAAAGTAGAGGTTTCAGCTCTAAATGATGTCAAATTGGTTGACATCGAATTCAAAAAGAATGACCCACACAAGATCATAGAGAACCACCTGGCCCAATTCAATATGAAAATATATGTGCACGAAGACTCCCCATGCGACAAAATATTCAGGGGAGTTGGGTCTTATGAAGAGGTACAGAACAGGTTCCAAACCCTGCCCCCAGATCAACAAGTTGGCTTCCTCAGTTTCCAAAGACATAGGAGAAATAGCTTGTCGAAAGTACTACAGGGAGAATCGATAGCCACTTCTCCTACACAGGAATATATGCCTCCAAGTTTTGAACTCGGGTCCTTTGGTAAACATAATATTTAGGACACTCCAAAGAGTTCTGAAGTTTCGACTAAGAAATTAGAAGCTTCATTATCAACTCCACTAGGCCCTTAGGCAACAGCTCAGCTCAAATCCTTCCTAAATAAAGGGAAGGATACATCTCCTTCGACACTAGCCACACCTGCTACCAATACAACAGAGCAACAACAGTATACAAAAATCGGTACTCCTATTACCTCATTGACACCTCTGCAGTCTAGTTTTGGAAATCCTAGTTTCGAAATCATTCTTGTAAGTGATCTTACCCCAATCTCGTTTGAAGATATGCCTCCTTTGGATTTATTCTTTAGAAAGAAACGGAAGGCCATCATCAAGAGATAATCACATCAGAAGGGCGGGGTAATAACCAAAAGGAAAAGGATGTTGTATGATTGAAATGATCGCAATGATTAGGAATTCGCGAAGGAAGTTGCAGGTTCATTAGGTGTGTTGGCCCTTGGTTATGGAAGCAAGCGAAGATTAAGGGAGAAAAGGAAAAATGTGAACTATGCGGAAGACACAGTGATTGATACTGGGTCGAAGTGAGCAAAAGAGAAGAAAATACGGAGCGAAGTAAGAGAAAGAAATCCATTGGACTAGGATATTGAGGATGACAGATCAGAAAGGAAGAGGGATCATGGAAAACTCATCAAACGAAATAAGATGTCAACAAATGCTTTGGAGCATCGCGCGTGAAGGAAGGAAAGACAAGTTGGCGAAGCCCTGAAAATGTGGGTCAATTTGACCTAGGGTTTTAGACACCTAGGGTTTTGGTATCTAGGAATTTGGCACTTAGGTTTCAACCTAAGTGTGTCCTAGATATATTTTAATGTATAAATAAAGGTATAAAGGACCTCGAATGGTGTGGTTCTAAGTTGGTTGAGAGTTCATTGTATTTTGTGATTGAATGAGTACTACTGTGTGAGAGAGAAGTGTTGCGTGCGAGAGCCTTCTGGTATTGTAGGATCTTCAGCTGGATGCGAAGATCAACCCTTCAGCTGGGTGTGTAGGGAGGGGAGAGAAACAGAGAGAAGGAGAGAAGATATGCTAGCTAAGAGCGTAGATAAGAACTGTATGCTTCCATATTAATATATCATAAAGAATAGTTATGTGGACATATCCCTAGGGAGAGGGTGAACCATGTATATCTTGTGTTATGTCCGATTGATGATGTGTTCTCTGTCATTTGATATGTTGCTATTGTGATTTTGTGTTAGATATGAAATATAACTTGCATAGTAGATTTAAGGAAGATAGAGAATAACTAGGTGATTGTGTGTTGTTGTTGTGAATCCACTTTTCATTTCCTCTGGTTGTAGACACTTGTGTCTTTCAACCCCCTATAGCTACTTCGGGTGAGACTGCATCTACTTCACAGGTGTTTCCAAAAGGGCCAGTATTTAGGGCTTGTTGGTGCATTGTTAAAGTTGAACCTTGGGTTTTCCCCTCTGCCAACAAATGGTTTTGTTGTCAGGACTCGAATCTTCTTGAGGTAATTTCAAGGTGGTTTCCATCAAAGATAGAAATTCAGAAGTGGATAGAAGATCAAGAAAAGGACTTTGTTGAAGCCCAGAACAAGAACCCTAATCTTGGTATAGAGGATTGGTTGGAAAGACATATCTTTACTGATATACATGATATTTTCTTTGGAGGAATCCATCGGAGTTATATGAGTGGCTAGCTAGGTTAGTAGATACCCAGTTCGAAGTCAGACTCGGACCACCTTTGGTTTGGAAGTCGGCCCTGATCAAGAAGTTCAAGAGAGTTGACAACACCATGTCAAGAGTAGTAGATCACTGGTTTGATAGTACCATCGGAGGGTATATCACTGAGTTCGTTGTTGACAGAGTGGAATCGTATAGCCAAGAAGAGAGATATTTCTTTAAGGGACCTAGAGGAAAATTTTTACATTTTCGGAAGTTGAAGATCAAGATGCTATTTCATGAGAAGAACATATTGAAGATACAGTAATCGGTCATATCAAAAGAGCTAATGTTCAAAAATCTAGACAACAACTGTGACACAGAGGCTGGACATATGCACAATGGGAGAGTGTTCAGAGAAGTTCATCTCGTGAACCTGTTTAAGTAGAACTACGGAGATGGAGGGTTCTACAGTGGAGAAGAGGTGGATCTGACAGATGAAGAGCATTTAGAATCTGCTAGGACAGAGGAACCTCTCCGAGAAGAGCCAGAAAATTAAAGAACTGTGCCGACTGTTGAAGTAAGTAATATTATTCCTCTTGTTGCTTCAGCAGCATTAAGTAACCAGAGTAACATAAGTCATCAGAATGCTTAGAGCACTATCGCTAGCAGTCCACTACATACCCAGTTAGGAAACCTAGGAATATCTATTGTAGATGAGATGAGGTTACCCACCCTTAGAGGAGATGGATCTAAAGATCATGATTAGCATTGGTTTCTATGTGAAGCTGTGTGGAGTATTAAGAATATCACCGATGAAGCTGTCAAATGAGCTCAGTTCAGCACTAACCTAAGAGATCGCACACTGAGTTGGTACATGATATTCGTCCAAGGACCTACACCTAAACCGACGAATGCCATTAAGACTATGCTAATTGCCGAATTCAATAAACCTAAGTCAGAGTCATAGTGCATTATAGAACTAAAATAAATCAAGCAAAGAACAGTTGAACATGTGTGGGAGTTTGATCAGATATTTAAGACCTTGATAGGCCATTTGAGTTTTCAGATCCCAGATGAGAAAAACAAGGAATGGTTCATTGTTTCCCTCTTGCCACACATCAGAGTTCCTCTGATGCAACAAAAGATTACTTTGCAGGCTGAGGCACTCGAGATCGCCATGAAATTAGAATCATCCCCGATGGGAGAATCCAGCTCAGGTATGAGTCAAATCTTGAGTCAGCTAACTAGCCTATCACTGCAGGTCGAAGATATGAATAAAGATAAGGGAAAAGATAAAAGAGAATAAATATGGTGTAGCATATGAAAATCAGAAATCCATGACAAGGATAATTGTCCCCTATTTCATGAATACTTGGCCTCTGGATCTCTGATCCCTTTGTAGCAAGTTACCCTACCCTGGTGCAAGGTATGTAGAAATCGACATCGCCCTGGTGAATGTTACTATCTGCAAAAATATGTTCAGACACCCATAAATCTGTATTTCACATTCTATAAGTCAGTAGGACATGATGATAGGGATTGTAGGGATTATTATCTCATGCATGAAAGGTCGATGGATATATACAAAATTCAAGGCAAATTACAGCAAGAAGGAAGCACTGCATAGTATAATTTCTTTGGGAGAGGAAACTTCAACCCTCGTGGTGAATTCCAAGGAAGAGGAAGAGGAGGAGGTATGGGTCGAGGTCAAGGGTAGATCATATGTTAAAACTGCACACAGCCAGGACACTTGTCAAGGGACTATCAGGACCCTTGTACCACTTGCAGCTACTACAACTCATTTGAGCATGTTATCGAGGAATGTCCAGCATTGTTGGCTAAGCTTCAGGAGAAATGAGGGGGAAACTAGCAAATAAAACTAATCAAAGAAGAACCTCACAGAGAATATCCTAGATTCGTCTTTATCACTAGAGGAGGCATTGTTATAGGAGAAGACAAATTGATCCAAGGAAAGACTACAAAAGAATCAGGAGTCGGGAAAGTTGCAGAGAAGACACAAGAGTTTGATCCAAGGAAAGCGAAGCAGATATTTGAGGAAGAAAGAAAGAAATTCGGAAGAGATCAGGCTTCTTCATCAAAGGTTCAACCAAAAGTAATAGAATGTGGAATGCCTCTGGAATTTGATCATTCTTCTTCTCCCAGAGATGGAAAAGAGGTGAGTAAACTTGCCAGTTTCTTGTATACGTTTATTGAGTTTATTGAAGATAAAAAATCCATACAAGAACTAAAAAAATTGGTCAGACAGTATGACATAGGAAGGGTAGATCCTTTGTTGAATAAAGTAGTACATCAACTATCCAAGAATATAAGGACAAATAAATAACTACACCTTAATGCTCATATTAGAGAGTACGATATAGACTATGTGGTCCTTAACTTAGGGTCGGAGGTCAATGTCATGATGAAGCAGACCTGGGCACTGATGGGAAAACCTAAGTTGATCTATTCCCCTATTAGGATTAGGATGGCTAATCAAAAAGCTGTAATCCCCTTTGGAAGACTGGAGTGTGTCCTTGTGGACATCGATGGATTAAGAACGTTTGCAGACTTTGAGGTCATTGAGATAGTTGATGATAGTTTTCCTTACCCTACACTGTTAGGAATTGATTGGGCTTTCAATAATTCCACTGTGGTTGATTTAAAGAAAAGAAGAATGAAGTTTGAAGGATATGGCCTTAGGGTCATTGCACCTTTGGATCTCGATGAAGGTCAGAGATACACAGAACCCATCAGAGAAGAAGACCACGCATATGAACTAGAAAACATATACAAATTAACAGCCAGATAGAAGGACTACATTAATCCTATAGCAGATGGGAATTTGAGCTGGCGAAGTGATAGCGCATGATCATTAGATTCAAAAGAAGCACTGGAGAAATGGAAGAACAAAATGTATGAAGTATATATAAGGAAATGTGCTAGATTAACCAGATAATTCCGTTGGATCGGCACAAAAGTAAGTAACTTGCCCACCTTTGATGGTCTAAATCACTTAGAAGAATTCTTAGTGAACTTTTAAGAAATTGTACCAACACAAAAAATATTGTTGGAAATGGATGAGGCCCTGAAATCAACTCCAGCGAGATGGTAGGGGACACACAAAAACAATATTACAGACTGGGTATAATGTCGCACTTTGATGAAAGCATGATTTTCAGAGAAAGTAAAAGGCTGTGAAGTTAGGTACACAGGTCAAAGTTGTCCGAAGGACCATGTACGAAGTTTTCTGAAGGACCATGTGCAAATTTTTGAGGAATCTTGGAGCAGCATTCCTCAAGAACAGTGGGTACACAAATTCATTAACACACTGGACACGACTCCCATCAATTGGTATCTTCAAGCAGAACTGTGCCTCATCACCGCAGATTGGGAAGGTATGACCCAGAACTTTGTAACTACATTTTTTTTTGAAATCCAATATCCTATAGTAGAACAAGCATTACAGGTTGTAAGACAGAAATTGTTCAAGGAGGCACCTAGCCTCCCATTGGAGTAAGAAGAGGATGAATGTACTACATCTCTTCAGAACCTGCAAGGCTATTACAATATCAATGTTGTTGAAGACGATGATCCTAGGAATGTGAACATCACAGAAACAGAAGGCCAAAGAGATGTAGAAGGACCAGGAGTTGAACTACCTTTTGTGGGACAGCTAATTAAAATCAAAAAAATCAACATTGGAACAGAACAGACACCAAAACTTGCTAATGGTGGAGATTATTGGGATGTTGCCACCATTGACAAGATCACATAGTTACTACATGAGTATCAGGACTTGTTCCCAACCAAATTCATTGATATGAAGGGCATTAAAGGGCCCATGGGAGAGATGAGGATCCCTTTGAAACCAGATGCAAGGCTAGTCAAACAGAGACCCTACATATTGAACCCT
>JASDQU010683887.1:65692-79426 GCA_032191745.1 Picea mariana | reverse complement strand
CGTTGAGTTTAATATGCTATTCAATCCTTGCTATGCAACTAGGAAATGAGTATGTTATCACATAGTTAATTAAGATAATGTTGTGAAGGATATGAATCCTATCTCAATGCTAACAACATGATGTTATTATCGTTGCCTTTGGTTATGCATAGTACAGGAAAAAAAAACGTTGTCCAAATAACAATTGGAGGCTATATAAAAATATAAAAACACAATCATAATGATATATATAAAAATGCAGAGAAGAAGTGTGGTTGAAGGTGTGGAAAGTTGTGGTTGAAATAATGGCAATGGATGACCATAAAAAGGGTAAATTGTTGTGTAATAAAAACTAAAATTCGCAAGTAAATCCACCGCTAATCCATCAAGCAAAACGCCCCAAAACATTTCGTTGTGTAAATAAAATTTCCATCATATTCAATCAAGGGTAGATTTGTTATGGTTTATGTGCTAAAACACAAGCTAAAAATCGTCCCCCAAGTAATAAATCGCATGGTTAAAAGGAGGACCATAAGTATATAAAAACACACAGTAATTTCGCCAGAAAGGTATCAAACGTAAAGATCAATGTAGAGAGTCATAAGCGGTTCTCCACGAGAAATAAAAAAAAACAACCACAGAGGTAATGAATCGCAGCAAGGCGCTAGACATTCACTCAACCAGGAACAAAAAACAGGGGTAGACAACTTGGCAAAACATCCTTTGCTCATCATCCACGCACAGAAAAGAAGGGCATTAGGATCTATAGGTCTATTAACACCGAAGTGATGACTGTCGATCCGACTCCTGGCCGACTGCTCAGGCGTAGACTAATGAAATAGGGATGAGGATGAAGTAAAAGGCACAACTCTTCACAACAGATCAATAAAACCCAAAGGATAGTCACATCATTCAGGGATCGAATGCCAAGGGAATCAAGTAAAGGAGAGAGCTTACGACTATGGTGAATTTAAGTTCTTGATTAAAATGCTAAGTCAAAAACCTTCTTTACACAGTTAAAAGTACATAAATGAAAGCGTAAGGTCAATAGTAGTCTACCACACATAGTAAAATCATGCATACCATAGCCCAAGGTGATATCTCTGATTCGTTGTCTCACGCGCTCCGTGCAACTCCCTCTTGCAGACCGATGAGACTTCACCGGTACCTCCCATCCAACGCTAGGGGTACTCTTCTTCCCCCTTATCCCCTCGAGCCACAAAGGGGCCACGCACACAAAACCAGAGAACAACTAGCTCCCAACTCACCTCACAAGGCCGAGCTACCACTCCTCACATTGTTGGGTATCGCAACTCCCACAAGATAAGTCAGTCAAGTCTAAAATTCTGCAGCATAACATTACACATCCAAGAAGAGATCCATCCTCCTTCTCCTCACTCCTCGATATAGAATTTCTAAGTCATTTCTTTCCTAAATTCCTATTTAATTTATTGTTCAATAATTTAATTTAGAAAAATCCTCCTTGTACATGTGTCACCCATGCCCTTCTTTGCACCAGAAATTATTTTCATTAATTATTTAATCACTCCTATTTCCCTCACCCACCTAAAATCATTCTTAGAATCGCTCCTAGGTGTCCCCATATTCCCTTACACATTTTAATGACTTACACCCTTACTAATTTACTAGTTGAGTTCAATTTAGAAAGTTCTTAAAGGCAAGATTCCTTGCTAAGTTAGTCATTCTGCTTTTTTCCTTATGTTTCCCTTTCTCTTTATGTTTCCCCCTTTTTCCCTTAGTTTCCTAATTCTTTTAAATTTCCCTCTTTCCCCTTTTTATATAAAACTCAAATTAGCAAGTGTAGTATTTTACCTCTTTCCCCTTTTTCTTTTTAATTAATAAATTTTTAATTTTTATAAGTAACAGAACAACTTTTTCTCTTTTTGTTAAAAATGTAATCCCCCAAAGTAATTTGACTTTTTTTATAAATTAATTGTATGTCTTACCCCTTTCTCATCACATGTTTAATGATGATTATTAGTATTATTTATTTATTTTTATTTTTATTTTTTACCACAAGTATCACTTAGACCTAGATTTTATTTTCCTAGGCTGGGCGACATTTATTAGGGAAATTGTCTTCAAATATTTCTTATCACATTATTCATTCTAAGGCCCTCTATGTTTATTCACTTATTAGTTAACAACGTGATGTGCCCTTCAGGATGCACTAGGTGCTCCAAGGGTGCCACCTGCCTCTTGACTGACTTGGTAGACATCAAAAACCCCTAGAGTCAATACTTCACCACGTGATCTTGTGGGAGTACAAGGGCCTCTAAGGAATAAGTCCTCGACCTTATTGCATGCCCCTTAGAATCATCATGAGCGACTATCGCAGTCCCCCCTCACGACATCGTGGGTCTTCTCGAACTAGGTAATTGTTAACCTACAGTTCGAGCAACGACGGGAGTGCTAGTAGGCTGTGGGAGGGATGTTGTCCACACCTCTCCATCAACGTCTCTGGTTATCATTCGTGACCTCTTTACTCCACATGTGAGTTTGGTTAGAAAGCTATCTTCAACCTGCATTATAAACGAATCATGTCAGAAATAAAATCCATAATCATAGCATCTAATTAGATGCACATAAGTCATATATATACAACAATCAAGCCCCAATAGTCCACTCCCTGACTCGATCTGGAGTCCAAGGGTTTCATCGATGCCTCTACATCCTCAAGGTCCAAGATCTTTCACACTCAGGAGAACCGAGTCAATAGCACATGTCTATGTCAATACAACAAATAACATGTCATCATCTCCTTAATGCCTCATAATCAGAATCAAACGCCCAATAGTATAATAATATGGATCACTTGCAAGCAAGTGTCCTCAAAGAATAAGTTTTCTCAATGCGTGCAAGAGCGAGATGTTACATACACCCCCTCTTGGTCTAAACTTTGTCTTGAAGTTTCACAGTATATAAGTTCCGAAATAATGTGTATCACAGTATCATAATTTTTTCTATCAAACAAAAATGGGAACTACTGGCGCATATCATATGCGTCCTCCCAGGTCGCCGAGTGCGGACTATAGTTGTCCCATTGGACCTTGACCTGATCTACTGTTCGACGCCATAGCTATCAAATGCGATGATCCAGGATGCATATTAGCTTAGTCATGAGCGCCCCCTCATCTGATACCTGCAAGGAAATCATGCCAATAACATGTTTATGATCACTAATATAATGTCTCAAAATAGATACGTGAAAAACATCATGCATATGCCTCAAAGAATTAGGCAAGGCTAGTCGATAGGCCATGGGCCCCTTTCTCTCCATAATCTCGAAAGGTCCCACGAACCTAGGAAAGAGTTTATCTCCCTTTCCAAACTTAATCGAACTCTTATGCGGTTTTTCCTGCAAGAATACTCGATCGCCAGCTTCGTAACTACGGTCAACACGGTGCGCATTGACATAACTCTTCTACCGATCCTGCACTTCTTTGATCATTTGTCTTATTGTTTGGATTTAATATTCCATTTCTTGGATCGCTTCTGGTCCCATAAGGACCCTATCCTGAATTCAATCCCAACTCAAATCCATCCGACACGGTCGCCCATAAAGAAACTCGAAAGGCACCATCTTAATGGTGCTTTGGTAACTATTGTTATAAGTGAATTCTACCAGAGGAAAGAATTCTTCCCAATGCTTTTGTTGTTCCATCACGTACATGCACAACATGTCTTCCAATATTTGGTTTGTTTGTTTGTTCTGCCCGTCAGTCTTCGGGTGATACGCAGTACTAAATTTAAGTTGGGTTCCCAAGGCCTCTTGGAAACTAGTCCAAAATCATTCGGTAAACATTGATCCTCGATTGGATATAATCCTCTTAGGCACGTCGTGCAGCCTCACAATATCACTGATGAAAACTATAGCTATGTCAAGTGGCTAATACGTCGTACGCACAAGAATAAAATGAGTACTCTTCGTCAGAGTGTTGACTACCACAAAAATCAAGTCATGTCTCCTTGCCATTAGTGGCAATACAACAATGAAATATATCGAAATAACCTCCCATTTCAATTCCGAAATAGCATGTAGTTGTAGTAATCCTACTGGATGTCTATGTTCAGCCTTTATCTACTGACATTCTAGACATCTGGCCACATAGTTGACTATGTCTGCCTTCATTCCTTTCCAGAAGAATAAGGGTTTAAGATTTACCCTCATCTTCGTGACTCTCGGGTGAGCCATGTACACTACTCTGTGAGCCTCGTTTAGGATCAAATTCCTCAACTCGTTGTTCGATGGTACGTAAATTCGATTTTTAAATCTTAGTATTCCATCGTCGTTTGATGTAAATCCTTCAAATATTGGTACCATCATTGTGTTTTGTCCATTAAAATCCTTGACCTCTTTGCACCAGTCATCTTCTCACTATAAATCTAGAATATTTTCATGTAGATTCATTTGAAGAGGAAACACCGAAAATATGCATGGTCTCTGACTCAATGCATCTGCCACTCGGTTCATTGTTCCATTTATGTAAGTAATCTCGAAATTGTACTCGCTAAGCAATTCTGACCAACTTCGTTGTCGCGCATTCAGGTTGCTTTATGTAAAGATGTGTTGTAGTCCACAGTG
Organism: Picea mariana; assembly: GCA_032191745.1. Lineage (NCBI taxonomy): Eukaryota > Viridiplantae > Streptophyta > Pinopsida > Pinales > Pinaceae > Picea > Picea mariana. The sequence goes on along the minus strand of JASDQU010683887.1, from coordinate 74,841 downwards.
GTCTATATTTAGTTCAAATTTTCATCCAACAAGGTAGTGTCTCCAAACCTTCAAGGAATATATAATGGCTAACAACTCCAAATCATGCATTGCATAGTTCTCCTCATGCCTTCTCAGTTTCCTTGAGATGTAAGCGATCACTCAACCGTCTTGCATCAAGACTCTGCCTAATCATTCCTTGGATGCGTCAGTGCATACCAAGAATTCCACATCTATGTTAGGGACCTTTAGTATCGGTGTTGTTTTCAACAACTCCTTGAGCCTCCAAAATGCTTCCGCGCATTTCTCGGTCCAAACAAACTTCTTTTTCTTCTTCTCCATTTTCGTGATTGGATTTGCTATCTTCGAAAATCTCTTGATGAACCATTGATAGCATCCTGCTAAACCCATGAAGCTATGCACTTCCAGAGCATTTTTTGGCACATGCCATTCCATAATAGCCCCGACCTTTGCTGGATCCACAGTGATACCTTCGTCGACGATGACATGCCCTAAGTAGTGAATGTTCGATTGATAAAACGAGGATTTGGAAAACTTCCCATACAATTTCTGCTCTCACAGACACTATAGTACCAAGTGCAAGTGCTCTTCATGCTCCTCCATCGTCCGAGAGTAAATCAAAATATCATCAATGAATACTTGGACGAACTTGTCTAGGTACTTGCGGAACACCCCATTCATCAAACTCATAAATACCCCTGGGGCGTTTGTCAGTCCAAATGGTAAAACAATAAACTCGTAATGACCAAACCTCATCTTAAAGGTAGTCTTAGGGACGTCATCCTCCTTGATCCATAACTGGTGATACCCTGATCGCAAATCGATCTTGGAAAACACTGTCACACCCTTCATCTGATCGAATAGATCATCAATCCTTGTCAATGGATATTGATTCTTGATTGTGGCTTTGTTCATTTGACAGTAGTCAATGCAGAGTCTCCATGACCCATCCTTCTTTCGTATCAAGATAAGAGGCATGCTCCATGGTGACACACTTGGGCGTATAAGTCCTAGGTCCAACAACTCCTTTAGTTGCATTCTCAACTCCTGTAACTCTGGGGTCGACATTCGATAAGGCGTTCTATCTATCGGTTCAGTCCCCGGTTTTAGGTCTATGGTAAACTCCAATTTCCTCTCCAGCAACATCCCATGTAACTCCTCCAGGAAGACATCCGCAAACTCTCTCACCACTGGAAGGTGTTCTAGACCTTCCACTACTCCTTTTTCATTTAATGCAAGGATCGCATAAAGCTTACATCCTTTGCGCAAGCTCTTCTGTAACTACAAGGAAGAGATAAACCTCAAGGAAACTACCTGGTTCCGACCTACAATCACACGTCTCTGTCCCTCATCATCGACCAAGATCAATCGTTTCATCTTACAGCTGATTATCGCCTCATGTGATTCTAACCAGTCCATATCGATCACAACATCAGAAGATCCTAAGATCATGACGTACAGGTTGGCCCTAGTGACAAACTCTCCCAGGTTAAGGGTACAACCTGTAACCTGTCCTCTAGCCTTTTGTTTGGCTCCCAAAGCTGTCTCTACAAATATAAACTCATCATGTTCGACTGACTTTACCTTAATCCTTTTTAGCACTGCACCAGAAATGAAACTCTTGGTAGCACCAGGATCTATCAAAATACTAAGGGTCTATTCAGCGACGGTACCTGACGTCTTGAGAATAGTCGATTGGTGCTCTGCTTGATGGTTATTCACCGCTACATGAATCTAATGGGCCTTGTCCAAATCTCCCACGATAGTGAGTCCAACTGATCCAGATGCTCTAGTCCTCTCCACTGGGAAATCACGATGGTAGTGTGGCTCCCCACATGTCCAACACCCCTTCTTCGGTCCAGTACTCCTGGTACCCAAAGTAGAAGTTGATGACCCACCGGCCTGGAATCCTAGTCTGTTCTACTAAACAGGTCTAAAATGTTGTTGTTGTGGTCGACGATGTTGATGTTGTGGTCCCCAATAAGGTGTTCGTTGTTGAGGCACTGGTCACCGAGGTGTAGTGGAAGTGGATCCTCTATGGAAGCCACAATACCCTGGCATCTTTTTAGCTGGTGTCTAATGTTGTTGTGCACTAGATGACACATGCCCTGCTGGTCTCACTGGAGTCCTACTCCGAACCTTGCTGATAAGATCCTCCTCTGATATGAAGGCCTTCTGGACGACATCATGCAAGGTTTAAGGCATCATAATCCTGACCTTTGCACGTATGATGACATTAAGGCTGAAAAAGAACCTGTTGAACTTAAGTTCCTCAGTATTAAGATACGGAGCATACCGAAGCAACTCCATAAAATGAGCCTCATACTCGAACANTTCCTATGAAAGGTACCTCTCTCATAACTATTCCTCGAACAGTTCCCATGACACATCTTCGACGACCAGTTTCAATTGTGGCAGGAGCGTCTTCCACCATAGAATATTTATCCCTTTCAGTTGAAATACTGCCATGCGGACCTTCATGTTGGAGGTATAGTCACGAAGTGCAAAGCACATCACCATATTATCCAACCATGCCTCGACGACTGTTTCGTCTGAGGCACCAAAGAACTCGAGAAATTTGACCTTCTCAAGTTCACGGTGAATGCTACCAGTACCAATCGGAGTGTGCGGTGGACCCTCAGGAGGTATCGATGCCCTGGCCTCATCTCTGTCCAAATGGTTGATCAGTGCCTCATACATGTGTTTAATGGATCTCATCAACCCAACCACATTAGCCACCGCTATCAACTCCTACCCGACAACCTATTCATCTCCCTGGGGTTTAGACCCCTCAGGTGTGGAGGCCATTGGAGGCATCATGCCTCCTCCCCTAGCACCTAGTCGTCTGCCTCCATGACGTCCTCTAACCATGATTACTTGCACGAACACAAGTCAACTTAATTAGCAACATTATAATCAAATATCATATCAACAAAAGTTGTAGTGTTCCCAAGTCATGAGTTGAACCCCGCTCTGATACCATATGTAACGACCCCATCGTTACGAATACAAGTGAAGCAGAAAGTGCAATGTTTTTTTTTAGGCAGGAAGGCAATGATGACAATAGTTTAACCACACAACCTAACGACGATCACACACACGTCAATCAGGAAACATAAAATAATGACTCAATGCACTAGAACAATGAGCAACGGAGCGAAACATGCGTAGATCAAAATATAGAAATGACTACCCGCCCGACACAAACATGACAACACCTACATGCTAAAGGAAAACATCCACAATCCCGACACAACTGCCTCAACGGCTAGTAACTAGAACCTCTATGACGTGCAACCCAACGCGTAAAGGTGTTACGACGCAAGCACCATCAACAAATACAATGAACAACTGCCCACAATGGGAAGCACATACTCTGGCCAAGTTATCAATTGCCTCCATCCACTAGGGTGTGCAATGATCCCCTCATCAGGAATCATGTTGATGCCAGGTGATAGGTGTGACAACAATCGTGGCGCAAAAACATGACTGGACCACTAGCGCAAGATAAATTCAATCATGTTAGGGATCAACTTAGACATCCCAACACATGACGATTATCCCTAGCACCCAACTGACAAGTCAACAATACGACCATGACCTTCGTACAACACCATAATTTCCTTGCACCACAATCAATCGGTGCATAATAAATCAAATTATTAAGTTACAAATCTTGTAAAGGAAATTTTAGCAATAAATGATAGTGGCAATATCGTTTATACAGGTTAATTCAAGATAAAGGTTAATACAACTATTTTACAATATTTCAGATATACAAAAAACGGTTAACATATTGATATACCAATAAATGATATCGTTGAGAAAGGTTAATACAGATATCGAACAATGATATAAAATGGTTAACCACTAAATTTAGCATTAAGATAATGGTTAATATATAACCAATAAAATTAGCAAAAGGATAGCGGTTAATATATAAAGGATATCATTTTTAATGGTTGATACAATTATTCAAGATATTTTATTTGTATATCTTAAGGGTATTAAAATACATTAATTGATGTGGAAATAAGGGATAGTGGTTTTAATATACCTATACACTATCCTTAAAAGGATTAACCATAAAATAATTTAGCAAGGGGTTACAATGGGCATCGCTGTCATCCATAAGAAAAATTGTCGCTGAGAAATTTCAAAAGGAAGAAAATAAACGTTGTCAAGCACACACGTGGTCACAATAACCATTAATAAACACACAATCAGATAATAATAATGCAATTAAGGCGTTGTCTACAAAATATAAGAATACACTCATCGTGAATAAAATGACTCACAAGTCTGTTCATTAAAAATGTTACCAAAGATGTTCATAATATCAATACTTCTATCAACGCGGTCCATAAACATACAACGATCGACATATTAAAACTGTTAAGACACAGATATCAAAAGAGTAAATTGTTGTTTCATTTTTTTAGTTAAAATCTAGCACATATTAATTAACTATGTTATTATGAATATCTCTACACATATTCCGTTGTACATTACATGGCTATTACTAAAATTCCTATCACTCAACTGCTATCACTAAAATGACTGCATAAAATCGCTGACCCTGGCATTAAAAGCTATAAAAAATGCTATGTGAAAATGTTGGTTATTAAAACACTATATTAAATGTTATGGATGAATACGCTATCCCTGTATGTGTACACGCAGAGTGGAATAAAGGAATATGCTGTCAAGTATTGCAAATGTGAATCACCCAGCCAATTAATGCAGTTGGGTTTTTCTTGTAATTCAATAAATCTCCAGGTAATACAATCATTATAAGGCTGTAAGGTAATGGTCATGCATTATAATAATTCACAGTAAAAATGAGTAACAGCTGAGGGAGGCACGTTTTCCAAATCATTGTATATACACTTCATAGTGAGCAAACACAGGTATATAAAACTGTGCATGGTGCCAATCCGTGGATCAAAATTTATGCAAGTGTCAATAAAATATCAATTTTGCAGTCTCACTTACATGTAAAGATTTGTTGTCAATAATTATTAAGTTCATCGAGTTTAATATGCTATTCAAGCGTTGTTATGCAACCATGAAATGAGTATGCAATCGCAGAGTTAATTAAGATAATGTTGTGAAGGATATGACTCATGTCTCAATGCTAACAACATGACGTTATTATCGTTGCCTTTGGTTATGCATAGTATAGGAAAAAAAAACATTGTCCAAATAGCAATCGCAGGCTATATAAAAATATAAAAATGCAGTCATAATGATATATATAAAAATGCCGAGAAGAAGTGTGGTTGAAGGTGTGGAAATTCCTGGTTGAAATAATGGCAATGGTTGACCATAAAAAGGGTAAATCGTTGTGTAATAAAAACTGAAATTCGCAAGTAAATCCATCACCAATCCATCAAGCAAAATGCCCCAAAAAAATTCACTGTGTAAATAAAATTTCCGTCGTATTCAATCAAGGGTAGATTCATTATGGTTTATGTGCTAAAACGCAAGATAAAAATCGTCCCCCAAGTAATAAATCACAGGGTTAAAAGGAAGACCAGAAGTGTATAAAAACACACAATAACTTCGCTAGAAAGGTATAAAACAGAGAGATCAATGTAGAGGATCATAAGCGATTCGCCGAGGGAAATAAAAAAAAAACTACAGAGGTAATCAATCGCAGTAATGCATCAGACAATCACTCAACCAGGAACAACCAATAGGGGTATACAACTGGGAAAAACATCCTTCGCTCATGATCCACACACATAAAAGAAGGGCATTAGGATCTGTAGGTCCATTAACACCGAAGTGATGATTGTCGATCCGAGTCCTGGTCGACTGCTCAAGCATGGACTAATGAAATAGGGATGAGGACGAAGTAAAAGGCACAACTCTTCACAACAAATCAATAAAACCCAAAGGACAGTCACAACATTCAGGGATCGAATGCCAAGGGAATCAACTCAAGCGACGAGCTTAAGGCTATGGGGAATTTAAGTTCTCGATTAAAATGCTAAGTTAAACACCTTATTTACACAGTTAAAAGTAAACAAATGAAAGCGTAAGTTCAATTGTAATCTACCATGCAGAATAAAAACATGAGTACCGTATCCCAAGGTGACAGCTCCGAGTCATTGTCCCGCGTTCTCCGTGCATCTCCCGCTTGCCGACTGATGAGACTTCACTAGTACCTCCCAGCCAAAACTAGGGGTACTCTTCTTCCCCCTTAGCCCCCTGAGCCGCAAAGGGGGCCACACACACTAAAACAAAGAACAACTAGCTCCTAGCTCGCCTCGCAAGGCTGAGCTACCACTCCTCACAGAGTTGGGTATCCCAACTCCCACAAGATAAGTCAGTCAAGTCTAAAATTCTGCAGCGTAACGTTACACATCCAAGAATATATCCATCCTCCTTCTCCTCACTCCTTGATATAGAATTTCTAGGTCATTTCTTTCCCAAATTTCCATTTAATTTATTGTTCAATAATTTAATTTAGAAAAATCCTCCCTGTACATGTGTCACCCATCCCCTTCTTTGCACTAGAAATTAATTTCATTAATTATTTAATCACTCCTATTTCCCTCACCCACCTAAAAGTATTCCTAGAATCGCTCCTAGGTGTCCCCATATTCCCTTACACATTTTAATGACTTGCCCCTTACTAATTTACTAGTTGAGTTCAATTTAAAAAAGTCTTAAAGGCAATATTCCTTGCTAAGTTAGTCATTCTGTTTTTTTCCTTATGTTTCCCTTTCTCTTTATGTTTCCCCCTTTTTCCCTTAGTTTCCTAATTCTTTTAAATTTCCCTCTTTCCCCTTTTTATCTAAAACTCAAATTAGCAAGTGTAGGATTTTACCACTTTCCCCTTTTTCTTTTTAATTAATAAATTTTTAATTAGCATAAGTAACAAAACAATTATTTCCCTTATTGTTAAAAATGTAATCCCCCAAAGTAATTTGATTTTTTTATAAATTAATTGAATGGCTTACCCCTTTCTTGTCACATGTTTAATGATGATTATTAGTATTATTTATTTTTATTGTTTTTTACCACAAGTATTACTTAGACCTAGATTTTATTTTCCTAGGCTGGGCGACATTTTATTAGGGAAATTGCTTTTAAATCTTTCTTATCACATTATTCATTCTAAGGCCATATAGTTTTATTCACTTATTAGTTAACAATGCAACGTGCCCTTCAGGACACACTAGGTGCTCCAAGGGTGCCACTTGCTTCATTATGTTTCCCTTGCACGACGTGCCCTTCAGGACGCACTACGTTCTCCAAGGGTGCCATTCGCCTCATTCTGTTTTTTTTGTGTGACATGACCTTCAGGATGCACTACGTGCTCCAAGGGTGCCACTCACCTCATTCTATTTTTCTTGCGCGACGTGCCCTTCAGGACGCACTACGTGCTCCAAGGGTGCCACCCACCTCTTGACTAATTTGGTCGACATCAAAAACCCCTGGAGTCAATACTCTGCTAGGTGATCTTGTGGGAGACTAAGGGCCTCTAAGGAATAAGGGCCCGACCTTATTGTGCAACCCTTAGAATCATCGTGAGAGACTATCACATTCTTCGCTCATGACATAGTGGGTCTTCTTGAACTAGGTAATCATTAACCTACAGTTCGAGCTAGGGAAGGAGTGCTAGTAGGCTGTGGTAGGGTTTCTTTCCACACCTCTCCCTCAATGTCTTTGGTTATCGTGCGTGACCCTCTAATCCACATGTGAGTGTGGTCGACAAGCTATCGTCACCCTACATCATCAACGAATCATGTCAGAAATAAAATCTATAATCATAACATCTAATCAGATGCACATAATTCATACATATACAACAATCAAACCCCAATAGTCCACTCCCTGACTCGATCCAGAGTCCAAGGTTTTCATCGATGCCTCTGCATCCTCGAGGTCCAAAATCCTGCACACTCAGGAGAACCAAGTCAATAGCACCTGTATATGTCAATACAACAAATAACATGTCATAATATCCTTAATGCCTCATAATCACAATCAAACTCCCAATAGTATAATAATCCAGATCACTTGCAAGCAAGTGTCCTCAAAGAATAAGTTTTCTTAGTGCACACAAGAGTGGGATGTTACAGAAGAATTTCCCTCAAGTGGGGATTTTGAAAGAAGTGAAGATGATTATGTCAATAGTGGACACACTGTTGATGATGATTTTTCTCCAAATGAGGATTTTCAAGGTACTGATGACGATGATGGAAAATTTTCTCTAAGTGAGGATATTAATGGCATTGATAGTCTTAAGGGTGATGATGATTTTCCATCAAGTGAATATTCTCATGGAAGATTCAATGACATTGGTGAGGACGGTAATCATTTTTATAGTGATTTTTATATTCCTCTCATCAATGATATTATCAATGAAGATGATGATGGACCTAAGAATGAATATCATTTTATCAATCATTTAGCTGCAACAAATAAAGGTGATCAACATTCTCTTGTTGAGTCTCCTGACAATGTTTTGCTTGATATTCCTTCTAGTGATGAGGAAAATCCTTCTAGTGAGGATGATGAAATAGTGGAGACATTGCAAAGAAACATTGTGTCTAGGGCCATGACTAGACCTTTTTATATCAATCCAAGTCATTCTAGTTATACAAGGTATATGAAAGAATTTCTCACTAGATCAATTTCCATAAGTGAATTGATTTCAAGTGAATGTTGTCAAAAGAATTTTTTGAAAAGCATGGACTACATATATGTCTTGAATAAAAGGAAGACATATTTGTCAATAAATAAGAGCATGCAAAATTCATATTTGATGGGATGCATGATAACCACCAAGATAGGATATGATTATCACATTGGGAATGTTTTACTTTGCAGAAAGATTTTCAAAAAAATTCACTCAATTGGTAATCTTCATCTATCAAGAATCCAAACAAGGTTGGAAAAAGATCCTTCATTTTATTCAAATGTACATCATGGACGAGAAAGTGGGCCATTGACAAACACTACATTGCCATGTATCCATGACTCTTTTTCCAAACATGGAGAGTGTATGCCAGATAGAGACACAATACATATTCCAGATAATTTCTCGAGGAGGGAAATCTACAACTTGTACAAAGGATATGTTGAAGGTGTTGAAGGAAATGATAATTTTATTACATATGCATATTTTACAA
>JASDQU010683887.1:45164-65501 GCA_032191745.1 Picea mariana | reverse complement strand
CATAATGATGTTATGCTTGCTTTCGGTACTCCAGAAAAACAAATATTGATCGAGCCCATATTTGCTCAGTGGATACAATCTGCTCATGGTAAGACCTTATATGGTTTCGATGTACTCCTATCTTCAACAAGTGGTCCAACATTCGATGCAGGTAAGAGCATATGGTTACCTGGTTTAATTGGAATGAGGAATAGAAGCTTGTTTCTCTTGCAGACCGATGAGACTTCACCGGTACCTCTCGTCCAACACTAGGGGTACTCTTCTTCCCCCTTAGCCCCCCGAGCCGTAAAGGAGCCACACACACTAAACCAAAGAACAACTAGCTCCTAGCTCACCTCGCAAGGCCGAGCTACCACTCCTCACTGAGATGGGTATCCCAACTCCCACAATATAAGTCAGTCAAGTCTAAAATTCTACAGCGTAACGTTACGCTTCCAAGAAGAGATCCATCCTCCTTCTCCTCACTCCTCTATATAGAATTTCGAAGTTATTTCTTTTCCAAATTCACATTTAATTTATTATTCGATAATTTAATTTAGAAAAATCCTCACATGTGTCACCCATCCCCTTCTTTGCACCAGAAATTAATTTCATTAATTATTTAATCACTCCTATTTCCCTCACCCACCTAAAAGTATTCCTAGAATCGCTCCTAGGTGTCCCCATATTCCCTTACACATTTTAATGACTTACACCCTTACTAATTTAGTAGTTGAGTTCAATTTAGAAAGTTCTTAAAGGCAAGATTCCTTGCTAAGTTAGTCATTCTATTTTTTTCTTTATGTTTCCCTTTCTCTTTATGTTTCCCCCTTTTTCCCTTAGTTTCCTAATTCTTTTAAATTTCCCTCTTTCCCCGTTTTATGTAAAACTCAAATTAGCAAGTGTAGTATTTTACCTCTTTCCCCTTTTTCTTTTTAATTAATAAATTTTTAATTAGCATAAGTAACAAAAAAACTATTTCTCTTTTTGTTAAAAATGTAATCCCCCAGAGTAATTTTATTTTTTAATAAATTAATTGAATGTCTTACCCCTTTCTCGTCACAAGTTTAATGATGATTATTTGTATTATTTATTTATTTATATTTTTATTTTTAAGATCACGTTATTCATTCTAAGGTCCGACGAACTCTTGAATAACTGCCTCATTCACAGGTCCCTCTAAGCATTGTTCTACTGAAGTGACTACTTGTTCCATCTCTACTCCTCAACCTTCAATCTCCTCAAACAGTTGGCAAGCTTTGTCCTAGACTAGTTGGAGCCTCTGAGTCACTTCCATGACTTTCCTCTGTATGGTATGGACCTGCTCCTGCACAATGCACTGTTCCTTGGATATTTCCATTCTTTCAACTACTGATAGGAGATTCAACTATGCCCGTACTGTCACTGCTTGCTTCTTTGCTTCCTGGAGCTGTGACTCCAGTGTCTTCAGTTCAGGGTCCTCAGTAAGTCACTCATAAGTCTGCACACTTCTATTGCTAAGTTGTTTACATTCCAAAGCTAATGCTCTGATCCTCTCAACTGTGCTCTAGGCAGTGGCTTCTCTTCGGTATCGCACGCCCTGCAGAGTACTTGGTACTATTTGTAGCTCTAGATATGCTATTCTCTATTGAAGCTATTGGATGGCTTCAGTAAGCTGCACTACTTGATGCTCCACTAGGTCTTCCTCCTTTTTCTCTAAGCCCGTCACAGAACAAAGTGATCTGTTGACTTCTTCTTTTACTCCAACCTCCTCCGTGAGCAGTTTTTCTTTCTCATGTTGGACCCGTGCTTTCTCCTCTTCGAACTTTGTTTATAGGTCATCCTTTTCCTGCTACGCAACTCGACGTTCCTGTATCACTTCCTCTTGTGCTTGATTTAGGGCCATTGTGGCATGTTCTATTTCTTCATGTGCATGAAGAAGGAGAGCTTCGGTCACATCGCCTAGTCTGCAGAGTTGGGTAGGCTCATCTGCCAACTCAATTTATTCTGATGGCAGGCGTACGGTGGACACTGCATGGTTGGAGTGAAGGGCCTGTTGTACCCCTCGCATTTCTTCTTATATTCTTTCATACATGGTATCTTTCCTAGCTTCATTTCTCTGCAAAAGATCTTCTGAGGCATTTGATACAGCTGCAATGATGAAGTCGAAGTCATCGAGCATGAGTACAGTTTGCAGCTTGGTATTACTATCTTTTGAATTCTTCCGCGATGTGGGTTTCATGGGAGAAACCTTTCTTTTGTTAGATGGCTCTGCATCATCAGGGGGATTATGTGGTGGTGTTACTTCGCCTTCCTTCTGTTGATATTATTTTCCATTGTTCTCCTCTATGTCTACTTTGTCATCACCTCCTCCGCTAGGCGATTTTGAAGCATTTTCTTCCGATGCACTGCTCAGTTGTTGAACCTCTTATGTCTTTTTCCTTCTACTAGTTCTAGGTGTATCATGCCCTTCACGAGTGACCACCGGGCTTCCGATTAGTTTGGGATCGCATAGTTCTGTGGGGTCAATAGGTATAAGGAGATCTGTAGGCCATTCCATAGTTATTTCTTCTAGGTCCTCCTCTGTGAGTTTGTAATAACTCTGTAATACTTCTTTGTGTTCGTCTTCACGTGCAGTGATGTAGATAAAATGTCTATCTGCATGGAACTTGACAAATGTCCCGAACCTGTGCAGGGTGTTCGGCATTATACGAGGGACAACCTCAATAGCCCTCTTTAACTACAGGTAGTAGGTATGGAACACCACGTTTGACTCCCATTGTTTTCCCATATCGCTCAAATACCAGAGTGAATTGAACTTCACAGCTAAGGGTTCAGATGGCTCTATTTCAAGGAAGGTCACACCTTCCATCATATCCCAAGCTATGAACGCAATGAGGATCAACAACCAACTAAAATGGAACTCATAGCCCTGATCTTGAGCTTCGCGGAAATCTTGTTCTAACTAGTTCACTAAGTACTTTTTCCAGTTCATCTGTAGCCCCTCCATGCATTTCCTTGCGAGGTCCAAAACAAACCCTGTGACCTACATGGGTCTGTTCTTCTGGAATAGCTTACCAACAATCAATTGGAAAGCAAGGCGCACTATGCCATTCTGTATGGAGGCTACCTTGTATCCTCGCTTCCCCTTCTCCACTTCGTCGCATGTATCTTTAATATTACGTGCTAATGCACGGTCTATAGCCTTCCCTGGGTAAAATGCTTGTGGGTCTGGTTCCTGCATGCTCAGTCCGGTGATCCGATGGATTAGCGTCGGGTCGACGGTGATGCATCTGTCTAGCCACATGTAGCCACCATGAAAGCTTGACATCAAGAGATTAATGCACACATTAACCTCCTGGTGCCTTCCAAAATGGGATATTTTCATCACGTTCAGAATAGTGGACTGTGCGAGGTCCATAGTCCATGGGTGGGGGATTATCCTCGACTTCTTCCCCTTCGTCCTAGTCAAATACCTGTGAGGGGAGAGCATGCTGAAGTTCTTGTGATCCCCTAGGTTGAAGTCGCTGATATTTAGTGTCATGATCTTATCTGTTTGAGGCTTGCCTGTGTGTATCCCCTTCGGGAGGTACGCAGTGACCAAGGTGTAGTCAAAGTCCCTGGGGACACTGTCACGATTCACCGAGCTGGCTAGAGGTGAGATGTAGTCGGGCAGGATGGATGGGATTAACTTCTCATTCTCCAAGTCATCTCAATGCTTGGTTCTTTTATCGACCGTAGCTCGGGATGGTCCAGATACGCGAGCAGTTGATGGGGAGGCTTGCACTCCTCTTGTCGATGAAACTTGAATTCCGATGGACATCACCTTCTTAGCCATAAGTTCGATTACAACTTCTTCGAATGATTTTTCTAGGGCGTTGAGTTCATCCAACATGCATGCTCGAGATCGGATAACTCAGGTCGATGAACAAATTCTCAATGCAATAGAATATGTAGCAAATTCTTAGTAAGCACAACACAGTAACAATGAGTTCTCTTGTTGGCTTGGATAAAATTATCGAAAGTGTGCTCGATGCTACAGACGACGAAATAAGTAGACAATTATGTAACAGATCCCTCCAATGGAAAAGAGGCCTTCATCAATGCAGTTATTTCCATTACGACGCGGTCCCAATGGTCCGATGGCGAGATTTCTAATCATAATTGTTGTTCTAACCGTTCAAGAACGTCGATATAATGATTATAATGCCTCCAACGGTCATATCTCTCCACCTTGGTGAAGTGCCAATCTGAGGTGCTCTGATATTCAGGTGAAGTTCAAATTATGGAGACCTTCCTTTTGCAAAGTCTTCTCTTTAACTACCTGTGATTTCTCTAACTTTGCTTTCTTCTTTCTGAGCATTCTAGCCTTCTTCCCTGTGATCTGCATCTCGGTATTCCTCTTTCCATTCTGATTCTTATCTCCTCTTGGAATAGTAACTTCGTGCTATTGATGGTATTTACTAGGGTTCAAGGGAAATACTTCTTCTCTGTCTGGGGTAGGTGCTCTACTCTCTTGTATAGACAGATGTTTCAAATCTTCTTATGTTCTTTCAACTTCAACATCCAGATTTATGGTCCTTAGTAGCTTCGATTGGTTTTCTTTTTTTTCCTGTAAGTGTTCTATCCTCTTAGCCATGAAGTCTCTTAGATCTTTCTTTTTATGTTCTAGAGCTTCCTCTTCTTTTCTTTAGGTCTGATATTTCTCAATCCAGGGTTTTCCTAGTAACATAGCAAATGGGGCGTTGTCTTCGAAAAACTTAATGATCTCAAATTATTCTTCTGTCGAAGTTCCATTATCACTCATAGATGTCTGGGTAAGTCTTCCACATAGGGTTATCAACTTTCCTTTAAATAATCCTATTCCTCCCATTGAAGGAATCATAACAGGCTTTCCTAAAATTTCCCATGTTCTTTCTGTCATGATATTCACATGTGTTTCCGTATCCAGAACATAGTCTATGTCGAAATCTCCTATTCTTGTTTCTATGCACTCTTTCTCTTTGAAGATCTCTGATAAGTTGATATCTCTGTGATCATTCATGGTTTCTTTCATTTGTAGTAATACAATCTCTGATTCTTTATGGGGTTCTGCCATAGTCTTAGTTTCTTGGCCATCCTCAGGGTTTTCTTGTCTCATATTCATTCTTTCAACCTTAGCAATCATTCTAGGGAAATCCAGAATGTCATGGTCCATAGATTTACAACAAAGACAATTAATTCTTCTACTAGGGCATTCCTTAGCAAGGTGTCCCGGTCCTCTGCCACTGTAACAAAGAGTTAATCCTCTCTTTCTCTTAAATGATCCCCATCCTTTCTTGTACTTCGCACTAGGATCATAGTAGCTAACTTGCAAAAAAATCTTCCTAGGTTCCTGCATCCATTTGTTAGTCCAAACATTCTTTCTATGCATAGGAATAACATATCTATAATTATTTCTATCAGATCTACTCATATCAAACCTTCTTTCTTCTAGCTATGCTCTAGTTTTCAACTAGGACAAAATTTATCAAACATACCTAGATCCATACTTTCGAAACAAAAATTTCCACCTACCTTTATCAGAGCACAAATATTTCAGATCTTATCTCTTCAATAAAAACATTTCACTGTTCTTACCTTTATCAGAGCACAAAGCTTTCAGATCTTACCTCTTTTCTTCAGATCTACCTCCTTACAGATCTTTGCAAGTCAACTAGAGTATTGTGTACTAGGGAAATAGATCTATGCACAGAGCTTCCTCTTTTTCTCAGTTCCCAGCAATCACAGTTTCAGGTCCCGACAACGAAACCATTTGTTTGCACAGGGGAAAACCCAGGGTTCAATGCTTCAACAACACACCAACAAAACCCTAACTACTGACCCTTTCAGAAACACCTGTGAAGCAGATGAAGTTTCACTCGAGGTAGAGGTAGGGGTGGTTGCAGGACTCAGATGTCTACAACCTAACTGAGACACAGATATGTGATTACAAAACCTTAACATAGAACTTATCAGTTGTCGTTCATTGGTATTTAGCCTTTGTCTACACCGCAAATAAACCTTAATTACAACACAACATAGTATTCAACAAGACTCAACACATTCAAGCACTAAGCACATCAACATAGATCAGATCTAGCATCTTATTCACATCATTAGGCACTAAGATATCATATTCATCTAAGAATACATCACTGCACTAAGCATTAATCATATGAACCATAAAACAACCATAATGCACAAAGCAACCATAACACATGATATACGTGGTTCACCCCCAGCCTGGGGCTACATCCACCAACTCTTCTTCTCTTTATTGTCTTTTGTTAATCATCTACATGCACAGAGCCACAAGATCCTACTCTGCATAGGACAGGGGATCTACGCGCACTCTACATGATCCTTCTTCCTCGAGCTAGGTTACAACACAATGTCTTTACATAGTCTCTTACAGACACTTGCACTTAGCCTTGCATGTCTCACACAGTATGCACAAAGCATTTACAACTATCACTTGCACTTAGCACATTGGCCTCTTCCTACATTGCCTAGATATCTATTTATACATTAAAAAATGGGACCAAACATGGGTAAACCCATGGGATGACATCCCCATACCCGTTACATAAGCCCAAAACCCAAAACCCAAAAATCCCTAAATAGGGGTCTTAGATCTCGCAATCTCCGCTTCGACTTGCGCTCCACCTTCGACAACCTGTCGAAGTCCCAAAATAGGTCAATCCTGACCAAGGATATCCAAAACTTGGTCAAGGGCCAACAATTATTCCATTGGTGGACACTCTTTCTCGAGTGACAAATTTAAAGAAAACAATGTTGTTGATGATGACTTTCCTCCAAGTGAGGATTTTCAAGATACTGATGAATATTTTCAAGGAACTAAGCAGGATGATGAATATGTAATGACCCCATCGTTACGATGACAAGCAAAGAAGAAAGTGAAAATTTTATTTTGTTTTAGGCAAGAAGGCAACGACGACAACAATTTAACCACACAACCTGACGGTGAACTCGTGCACGCTGATAAGGCAATAGACAAAAACAACTCAATTCACTAGCACAATGAGCAATGGGGCGAAACATGAGTAGATCAAAATATAGAAATGAATACCCACTTAACACAAACATGACAATGTCTACAAGCTAAAGGACAACATCCACAATACCGACACAACTGCCTCGAAGGCCAATAACAAGAACCTCTATGGCATGCAACCAAATTCATGAAAGCGTTATGACCCAAGCATGATCAACAACTGCAACAAACAGCTACCCACAACGGGAAGCACAGACTCCGTCCAAGTTATGAGTCGCCTACATCCACTAGGGAGCGCAATGATCCCCTCATCAGGAATCATGGTGTCGCCAGGTGATAGGTGTGACAACAACTATGGTGCAACAACATGACTGGACCACTAGCGAAAACTAAATTAAATCGTGCTAGGGATCAACTTAGCCATTCCAACACATGACGGTTAACCCTAGCACCCAACCAACAAGTCAACAAGATGACCATGACCTTCGTACAACACCATAATTTCCTTGCACCACAATCAATTGGTGCATAATAAATCAAATTATTAAGGTACAAATCTTTTAAAAGAAATTTTAGCAATAAAGGATAGTGGCAATGTCGTTGAAACAAGTTAATTCAAGATAAAGGTTAATACAACTATTTTACAATATTTTAGATATACAGAAAATGGTTAACATACCGATATACCAATAAAAGATATCGTTGAGAAAGGTTAATACATATATCGAATAGCGATATAAAATGGTTAACCACTAAATTTAGCATTAAGATAATGGTTAATATATAACCAATAAAATTAGCAAAAGGATAACGATTAATATATAAAGGATATTGTTGTTAATGGTTGATACAATTATTCAAGATATTTTATATGTATATCTTAAGGGTATTAAAATACGTTAATTGTTGTGGCAATAACGGATAGTAGTTTTAATATACCTGTACACTATCCTTATAAGGATTAACCATAAAAGAATTTAGCAGGGGGTTACAATGGGCATCGTTGTCATCCATAAGAAAATTTATCGCTGAGAAATTTCAAAAGGAAGAAAATAAACGTTGTCAAGAACACACATAGTCACAATAACCATTAATGAACATGCAGCCAGATAATATTAATGAAATTAAGGCGTTGTCTACAAAAAATAAGAATACACTCATCGTGAATAAAATCACTCACAAGTCTGTTCAGTAAAAATGTTAACAAATTTGTTCATAATATCAAGACTTATGTCAACGCTGTCCATAAACATACAACGGTCGACATATTTAAATTGTTAAGATGAAAATATCAAATGAGTAAATTGTTGTTTCATTTTTTTAGTAAAACTTTGGCACATATTAATTAACTTCACTACTATGAATATCTCTGCACATATCCCGGTGTACATTACATGGCTATTACTAAAATTCCTATCACTCAACTGCTATCACTAAAACGACTGCATAAAATCACTGACCTGGGCATTAAAAGCTATAAAAAATGACATGTGAAAATGTTGGGTATTAAAACGCTATATTAAATGATATGGATGAATACACTATCCTTGTACATGTACACACAAAGTGGAATAAAGGAATACACTGTCAAGTATTGCAAATTTGAATCGCCCAACCAATTAATGTGGTTGGGGCTGTCTTGTAATTCAATAAATATCCAGGTAATACAATCATTATAACGCTGTAAGGTAATGGTCATGCATTATAATAATTCGCAACAAAAATGTGTAACAGTTGAGGGAGGCACATTGTCCAAATCATTGTATATACAATTTGTAGTGAGCAAACACAGGTGTATAAAATTCTGCATGGTGCCAATCCGTGGATCGAAATTTCTGCAAGTGTCAATAAAGTATCAATTTCGCAGTCTCACTTACATGTAAAGATTTGTTGTCAATAATTATTAAGTTTGTCGAGTTTAATATGCTATTCAATCCTTGCTATGCAACTAGGAAATGAGTATGTTATCACATAGTTAATTAAGATAATGTTGTGAAGGATATGAATCCTGTCTCAATGCTAACAACATGACGTTATTATCGCTGCCTTTGGTTATGCATAGTACAGGAAAAAAAAATGTTGTCCAAATAACAATCGAAGGCTATATAAAAATATAAAAACACAATCATAATGATATATATAAAAACGCGGAGAAGAAGTGTGGTTGAAGGTGTCGAAAGTCGTGGTTGAAATAATGGCAATGGATGACCATAAAAAGGGTAAATTGTTGTATAATAAAAACTAAAATTCACAAGTAAATCCACCGCCAATCCATCAAGCAAAATGCCCCAAAACATTTTGTTGTGTAAATAAAATTTCCATCATATTCAATCAAGGGTAGATTTGTTGTGGTTTATGTGCTAAAACACAATCTAAAAATCGCCCCCCAAGTAATAAATCACATAGTTAAAAGGAGGACCATAAGTATATAAAAACACACAGTAATTTCGCCAGAAAGGTATCAAACGTAAAGATCAACGTAGAGAGTCATAAGCGGTTCTCCGCGAGAAATTAAAAAAAACAACCACAGAGGTAATCAATCGCAGCAAGGCGCTAGACAATCACTCAACCAGGAACAAAAAACAGGGGTAGACAACTTGGAAAAACATCCTTTGCTCATCATCCACGCAAAGAAAAGAAGGGCATTAGGATCTATAGGTCTATTAACACCGAAGTGACGACTGTCGATCCGGGCCTGGACGACTGCTCAGGCGTAGACTAATGAACTAGGGATGAGGATGAAGTAAAAGGCACAACTCTTCACAACAAATCAATAAAACCCAAAGGACAGTCACATCATTCAGGGATCGAATGCCAAGGAAATCAAATCAAGGAGAGAGCTTATGACTATGGTAAATTTAAGTTCTTGATTAAAATGCTAAGTCAAAAACCTTCTTTACACAGTTAAAAGTACAGAAATGAAAGCGTAAGGTCAATAGTAATCTACCACGCATAATAAAATCCTGCGTACCATAGCCCAAGGTGATATCTCTGAGTCATTGTCTCATGCACTCCATGCAACTCCCTCTTGCAGGCCAATGAGACTTCACCTGTACCTCCCATCCAACGCTAGGGGTACTCTTCTTCCCCCTTATCCCCTCGATCCGCAAAGGGGCCACGCACACTAAACTAGAGAACAACTAGCTCCCAACTCACCTCACAAGGCCAAGCTACCACTCCTCACATTGTTGGGTATCCCAACTCCCACAATATAAGTCAGTCATGTCTAAAATTCTGCAGCGTAACATTACACATCCAAGAAGAGATCCATCCTCCTTCTCCTCACTCCTCGATATAGAATTTCTAAGTCATTTCTTTCTCAAATTCATATTTAATTTATTGTTCAATAATTTAATTTAGAAAAATCCTCCTCGTACATGTGTCACCCATGCCCTTCTTTGCACCAGAAATCAATTTCATTAATTATTTAATTACTCCTATTTCCCTCACCCACCTAAAAGCATCCCTAGAATTGCTCCTAGGTGTCCCCATATTCCCTTACACATTTTAATGACTTACACCCTTACTAATTTACTAGTTGAGTTCAATTTAGAAAGTTCTTAAAGGCAAGATTCCTTGCTAAGTTAGTCATTCTGCCTTTTCACTTATGTTTCCCTTTCTCTTTATGTTTCCCCCTTTTTCCCTTAGTTTCCTAATTCTTTTAAATTTCCCTCTTTCCCCTTTTTATCTAAAACTCAAATTAGCAAGTGTAGTATTTTACCTCTTTCCCCTTTTTCTTTTTCATTAATAAATTTTTAATTTTCATAAGGAACAAAACAACTTTTTGTCTTTTTGTTAAAAATGTAATCCCCCAAAGTAATTTGATTTTTTTTATAAATTAATTGAATGTCTTACCCCTTTCTTGTCACATGTTTAATGATGCTTATTAGTATTATTTATTTATTTTTATTTTTATTTTTTACCACAAGTATCACTTAGACCTAGATTTTATTTTCCTAGGTTGGGCGACATTTTATTAGGGAAATTGTCTTCAAATATTTCTTATCACATTATTCGTTCTAAGGCCCTCTATGTTTATTCACTTATTAGTTAACAATGCGATGTGCCCTTCAGGATGCACTAGGTGATCCAAGGGTGCCACTTGCCTCATTATGTTTCCCTTGCACGACATTCCCTTCAGGATGCACTACGTGCTCCAAGGGTGCCACTCACCTCATTCTGTTTTTCTTGCGCGACGTTCCCTTTAGGATGCACTACATGCTCCAAGGGTGCCACTCGCCTCATTTCGTTTTTCTTGCACGATGTGCCCTTCAAGATGCACTACATGCTCCAAGGGTGCCACCCACCTCTTGACTGACTTGGTAGACATCAAAAACCCCTGGAGTCAATACTCCACCAGGTGATCTTGTGGGAGTACAAGGGCCTCTAAGGAATAAGTCCTTGACCTTATTGCGCGCCCCTTAGAATCATCATCAGCAACTATCACAGTCCTCCCTCACAACATCACGGGTCTTCTCGAACTAGGTAATTGTTAACTTATAGTTCGAGCCATGACGGGAGTGCTAGTAGGCTGTGGGAGGGATGTTTTCCACACCTCTCCATCAACGTCTCTGGTTATCGTCCGTGACCCCTTTACTCCACATGTGAGTTTGGTTAGAAAGCTATCTTCAACCTGCATTATAAATGAATCATGTCAGAAATAAAATCCATAATCATAACATCTAATTAGATGCACATAAGTCATATATATACAACAATCAAGCCCCAATAGTCCACTCCCTGACTCAATCCGGAGTCCAAGGGTTTCATCGATGCCTCTACATCCTCGAGGTCCAATATCTTTCACACTCAGGAGAACCAAGTCAATAGCACCTGTCTATGTCAATACAACAAAGAACATGTCATCATATCCTTAATGCCTCATAATCAGAATCAAACGCCCAATAGTATAATAATCTGGATCACTTGCAAGCAAGTGTCCTCAAAGAATAATTTTTCTCAGTGCGCACAAGAGTGAGATGTTACATACACCCCCTCTTGGTATAAAATTGGTCTCGAAGTTTCACAGTATATAAGTGCCAAAATAATGTGTATCAAAGTATCATAATTTTATCTATCAAACAAAAATGGGAACTGCTGGCGCATATCATATGCATCCTCCCAGGTCGCCGAGTGCAGACTATAGTTGTCCTACTGGACCTTAACCTGATCTACTGTTCGACGCCATAGCTGTCGAATGCAATGATCCAGGATGCGGATCAACTTAGTCATGAGTGCCCCCTCATCTGATACCTGCAAGGAACTCATGCCAATAACATGTGTGTGATCACTAATATAATGTCTCAAAACAGATACGTGAAAAACATCATGCATATGCCTCAAAGAATTAGGTAAGGCTAGTCGATAGGCCACGGGCCCCTTTCTCTCCATAATCTCGAAAGGTCCCACGAACCTAGGAGAGATTTTATCTCCCTTTCCAAACTTAATCGAACTCTTATGCAGTTTTACCCGCAAGAATACTCGATCGCTAGCTTCGTAACTACGGTTGACATGGCGCGCATCGACATAACTCTTCTACCGATCCTGTGCTTCTTTGATCCTTTGTCTTATTGTTTGGATTTAATATTCCATTTCTTGGATTGCTTCTGGGCCCATAAGGACCCTATCCTGAAGTCAATCCCAACTCAAAGCCATCTGACACGGTCGCCCATAAAGAAACTCGAAAGGCGCCATCTTAATGGTGCTTTGGTAACTATTGTTATAAGAGAATTCTACCAGAGGAAAGAATTATTCCCAACGCTTTTGTTGTTCCATCACGTACATGCGCAACATGTCTTCCAATATTTGGTTTGTTTGTTCGGTCTACCCATCAGTCTTCGGGTGATACGCAGTACTAAATTTAAGTTGGGTTCCCAAGGCCTCTTGGAAACTAGTCCAAAATCGTCTGGTAAACATTGATCCTCGATCGGATATAATCCTCTTAGGCACGTCGTGCAGCCCCACAATATCAATGATGAAAACTATAGCTATGTCAAGTGCCTAATACGTCGTATGCATAGGAATAAAATAAGTACTCTTCGTCAGAGTGTTGACTACCACAAAATCAAGTCGTGTCCCCTTTCCATCAATGGCAATCCAACAATGAAATATATCTAAATAACCTCCCATTTTGATTCCGGAATAGCGTGTAGTTGTAGTAATCCTACTGGATGTCTATGTTCAGCCTTTACCTGCTGACATTTTGGACATCTGGCCACATAATTGACTATGTATGCCTTCATTCCTTTCCATAAGAATAAGGGTTTAAGGTCCGCCCTCATCTTCATGACTCTCAGGTGAGCCATGTACACTACTCTGTGAGCCTCGTTTAGGATCAAATTCCTCAACTCGTCGTTCGATGGTATGTAAATTCGATTTTTAAATCTTAGTGTTCCATCGTCGTCCAATGTAAATCCTTCAAATCTTGGTACCATCATTGTGTTTTGTCTGATAAAATCCTTGACCTCTTTGCACCAGTCATTTTCTCACTATAAAGCTAGAATATTTTCATGTAGATTCGTTTGAAGAGGAAACACCGAAAATATGCATGGTCTCTGACTCAATGCATCTGCCACTCGGTTCATTGTTCCCTTTATGTAAGTAATCTCGAAATCGTACTTGCTAAGCAATTCCGACCAACATCGTTGTCGCGTGTTCAGGTTGCTTTGCGTAAAGATGTGTTGTAGTCCACAGTGGTCTATATTTAGTTCAAATTTTCATCCGACAAGGTAGTGTCTCCAAACCTTCAAGGCATATATAATGGCTAACAACTCCAAATCATGCGTCGCATAGTTATTCTCATGCCTTCTCAGTTTCCTTGAGATGTAAGAGATCACTCAACCGTCTTGCATCAAGACTCTGCCTAATCATTCCTTGGATGCGTCAGTGCATACCAAGAAGTCTATGTCCATGTCAGGGACCTTTAGTATCAGTGTTTTTGGCAACAACTCCTTCAGCCTCCAAAATGATTCCGCGCATTTCTCGGTCCAAACAAACTTCTTTTTCTTCTTCTCCAATTTCGTGATCAGATTTGCTATCTTCAAAAATCTCTCGATGAACCGTTGATAGTATCTTGCTAAACCCATGAAGCTACGCACTTCCAGGGCATTTGTTGGTGCATGCCATTCCATAATAGCCCCAACATTTGTTGGATCCACAGTGATACCTTCGCCGAAGATGACATGCCCTAAGTAGTGAATGTTCGATTGATAAAATGAGCATTTGGACAACTTCCCATACAATTTGTGCTCTCGCAGACACTATAGTACCAAGTGCAAGTGCTCGTCATGCTCCTCCATCATCCAAGAGTAAATCAAAATATCCTCAATGAATACTTGGACGAACTTGTTCAGGTACTTGTGGAACACCCCATTCATCAAACTCATAAATACCCCTGGGGCGTTTGTTAGTCAAAATGGTAAAATAGTAAACTCGTAATGACCAAACCTCGTCTTAAAGGTAGTCTTAGGGATGTCATCCTCCTTGATCCATAATTGGTGATACCCTGATTGAAAATCAATCTTGGAAAACACCGTCACACCCTTCATCTGATCGAACAGATAATCAATCCTTGTCAATGGATATTGATTCTTGATTGTGTCTTTGTTCATTTGACGGTAGTCAATGCAGAGTCTCCAAGACCCATCCTTCTTTTGTATCAAGATAAGAGGCATTCTCCATTGTGACACACTTGGGTGTATAAGTCCTAGGTCCAGCAACTCCTTCAGTTGCATTCTCAACTCCTGTAACTCTGGGGTCGACATCTGATCAAGCGTTCTAGCTATCGGTTCAGTCCCCGGTTTTAGGTCTATGGTAAAATCCAATTCCCTCTCCAGCAGCATCTCAGGTAAATCCTCCAAGAAGACATCCGCAAACTCTCTCACCACCAGAAGGTGTTCTGGACCTTCTGCTACTCCTTTTTCATTTAATGCAAGGATCGCATAAAGCTTACATCCCTTGCACAAGCTCTTCCGTAACTACAAGGAAGAGATAAATCTCAGGGAAACTACCTGGTTCCAACCTACAATCACACGTCTCTGTCCCTCATCATCGACCAAGATCAGTCATTTCATATTATAGTTGATTATCACCTCATGTGATTCTAACCAGTCCATACCGATCACGACGTCAGAAGATCCTAAGATCATGACGTACAGGTTGGCCCTGGTGACAAACTCTCCCAGGTTAAGGGTACAGCCTGTAACCTGTCCTCCAACCTTCTATTTGGCTCCCAAAGCCATCTCTACAAGATAAACTCATCATGTTTGACTGACTTTACCTTAATCCTTTTTAGCACTGCACCAGAAATGAAACTCTTGGTAGCACCAGGATCTATCAAAATACTAAGGGTCTATTCAGCGACGGTACCTGACGTCTCAATAATAGTCGATTGGTGCTCTGCTTGATGGTTATTCATCGCTACATGAATCTAATGGGCCTTGTCCAAATATCCCACGGTAGTGAGTCCAACTGATCCAGATGCTCTAGTCCTCTCCACTGGAAAATAACGATGGTAGTGTGGCTCCCCACATGTCCAACACCCCTTCTTCGGTCCAGTACTCCTGGTACCCGAAGTAGAAGTTGATGACCCACCGGCCTGGAATCCTGGTCTTTTCTACTGAACAGGTCTAAAATTTTGTTGTTGTGGTCGACATTGTTGATGTTGTGGTCCCCGATAAGGTGTTCGTTGTTGAGGTGCTAGTCATCGAGGTGTAGTGGAAGTGGATCCTCTCTGGAAGCCACGATACCCTGGCATCTTTCTAGCTGGTGTGTGATGTTGTTGTGCACTAGATGACACCTGCCTTGCTGGTCTCACTGGAGTCCTACTATGACCCTCGCTGATAAGCTCCTCCTTTGATATGAGGGCCTTCTGAACGACATCATGCAAGGTTTGAGGCATTAGAATCCTGACCTTTGCACGTATGATGACGTTAAGGCTGAACAAGAACCTGTTGACCTTAAGTTCCTCAGTATTAATATACGGAGCATACTGAAGAAACTCCATAAAACGGGCCTCATACTCGAACACCGTACAATCCCCCTGTCATAAGGAGTTGAAATCATTGAGCTAATTCTCAATGAATTCCTATGAAAGGTACCTCTCTCATAATTGTTCCTCGAATAGTTCCCATGACACATCTTCGACGACCAGTTTCAATTGTGGCAAGAGCGTCTTCCACCATGGAATATTTATCCCTTTCAGTTGAAAGACTGCCATGTGGACCTTCATGTTGGAGGTATAGTCACTAAGTGCAAAGCACATCACCATATTCTCCAACCATGCCTCGACGACTGTTTCGTCCGAGGCACCAAAGAACTTGGGAAATTTGACCTTCTCGAGTTCACGGTGAATGCTACTAGTACCAACCAGAGTGCGCGATGGACCCTCAGGAGGTGTCGATGCCCTGGCCTCATCTCTGTCCAAACGGTTGATCAGTGCCTCATACATGCGTTTAACGGATCTCATCAACCCAACCACATTAGCCACCGCTATCAACTCGTACCCGACAACCTATTCGTCCCCCTAGGGGTTAGACCCCTCAGGTGTGGAGGCTATTGGAGGCATCATGCCTCCTCCCCTAGCACCCCGTCATCTACCTCCGTGGCGTCCTCTAACCATGATTACTTGCACGAACACAAGTCAACTTAATTAGCAACATTATAATCAAATATAATATCAACGAAAGTTGTAGTGTTCCCAAGTCATGGGTTGAACCCCACTCTGATACCATATGTAACGACCCCATCGTTACGACTACAAGTGAAGTAGAAAGTGCAATGTTTTGTTTTTAGGTAGAAAGGAAATGATGATAATAGTTTAACCACACAACCTGATGACGATCACACACACGTCGATTAGGAAACAGAAAATAACGACTCAATGCACTAGAACAATGAGCAACGGGGCGAAACATGCGTAGATCAAAATATAGAAACAACTACCCGCTCGCCACAAACATGACAACACCTACATGCTAAAGGAAAACATCCACAATCCTGACACAACTGCCTCGACGACCAGTAACTAGAACCTCTATGGCGTGCAACCCAACGCATGAAGGCGTTACGACCCAAGCACCATCAACAAATACAACGAACAACTGCCCACAACGGGAAGCACATACTCTGGCCAAGTTATCAATTGCCTCCATCCACTAGGGCACGCAATGATCCCCTCATCGAGAATCATGTTGATGCCAGGTGATAGGTGTGACAACAACCGTGGCGCAAAAACATGACTGGACCACTAGCGCAAGATAAATTCAATCATGTTAGGGATCAACTTAGCCATCCCAACACATGACGATTAACCCTAGCACCCAATTGACAAGTCAACAATACGACCATGACCTTTGTACAACACCATAATTTCCTTGCACCACAATCAATCGGTGCATAATAAATCAAATTATTAAGTTACAAATCTTTTAAAGGAAATTTTAGCAATAAAGGATAGTGGCAATATCGTTTATACAGGTTAATTCAAGATAAAGGTTAATACAACTATTTTACAATATTTCAGATATACAGAAAACGGTTAACATATTGATATACCAATAAACAATATCGTTGAGAAAGGTTAATATAGATATCGAACAACGATATAAAATGGTTAACCACTAAATTTAGCATTAAGATAATGGTTAATATATAACCAATAAAATTAGCAAAAGGATAGCGGTTAATATATAAAGGATATCATTTTTAATGGTTGATACAATTATTCAAGATATTTTATCTGTATATCTTAAGGGTATTAAAATACGTTAATTGATGTGGAAATAAGGGATAGTGGTTTTAATATGCATGTACACTATCCTTAAAAGGATTAACCATAAAAGAATTTAGCAGGGTGTTACAATGGGCATCGCTGTCATCCATAAGAAAAATTGTCGCTGAGAAATTTCAAAAGGAAGAAAATAAACGTTGTCAAGCACACACGTGGTCACAATAACCATTAATAAACATGCAGTCAGATAATAATAATGCAATTAAGGCGTTGTCTACAAAATATAAGAATACACTCAGCGTGAATAAAATGGCTCACAAGTCTGTTCATTAAAAATGTTACCAAAGATGTTCATAATATCAATACTTCTATCAACGCGGTCCATAAATGTACAACAATCGACATATTAAAACTATTAAGACACAGATATCAAAAGAGTAAATTGTTGTTTCATTTTTTTAGTTAAAATCTGGCACATATTAATTAACTGCGTTATTATGAATATCTCTGCACATATCCCGGTGTACATTACATGGCTATTACTAAAATTCCTGTCACTCAACTGCTATCACTAAAACGACTGCATAAAATCACCAACCCGGGCATTAAAAGCTATAAAAAATGCCATGTGAAAATGTTGGTTATTAAAACACTATATTAAATGCTATGGATGAATATGCTATCCCTGTACGTGTACACGCAGAGTGGAACAAAGGAATATGATGTCAAGTATTGCAAATGTGAATCACCCATCCAATTAATGCGGTTGGGGTTTTCTTGTAATTCAATAAATCTCCAGGTAATACAATCATTATAACGTTGTAAGGTAATGGTCATGCATTATAATAATTAGCAGTAAAAATGAGTAACAACTGAGGGAGGCACGTTTTCCAAATCATTGTATATACACTTCGTAGTGAGAAAACACAGGTATATAAAACTGTGCATGGTGCCAATCCGTGGATCAAAATTTGTGCAAGTGTCCATAAAATATCAATTTTGCAGTCTCACTTACATGTAAAGATTTGTTGTCAATAATTATTAAGTTCATCGAGTTTAATATGCTATTCAAGCGTTGTTATGAAACCATGAAATGAGTATGCAATCGCAGAGTTAATTAAGATAATGTTGTGAAGGATATGACTCATGTCTCAATGCTAACAACATGACGTTGTTATCGCTGCCTTTGGTTATGCATAGTACAGGAAAAAAAAACATTGTCCAAATAGCAATCACAGGCTATATAAAAATATAAAAAAGCAGTCATAATGATATATATAAAAATTCCGAGAAGAAGTGTGGTTGAAGGTGTGGAAAGTCCTGGTTGAAATAATGGCAATGGTTGACCATAAAAAGGGTAAATCGTTGTGTAATAAAAACTGAAATTCGCAAGTAAATCCATCACCAATCCATCAAGCAAAACGCCCCAAAAAAATTCGCTATGTAAATAAAATTTACGTCGTATTCAATCAAGGGTATATTCGTTGTGGTCTATGTGCTAAAACGCAAGCAAAAAATCATCCCCCAAGTAATAAATCACAGGGTTAAAAGGAAGACCATAAGTGTATAAAAACACACAGTAATTTTGCCAGAAAGGTATCAAATGGAGAGATCAATGTAGAGGGTCATAAGCGATTCGCCGAGGGAAATAAAAAAAAAACTACAGAGGTAATCAATCGCAGTAAGGCATCAGACAATCACTCAACCAGGAACAACCAATAGGGGTATACAACTGGGAAAAACATCCTTCGCTCATCATCCACACACAGAAAAGAAGGGCATTAGGATCTATAGGTCCATTAACACCGAAGTGATGATTGTCGATTCGAGTCCTGGTCGACTGCTCAAGCGTGGACTAATGAAATAGGGATGAGGACAAAGTAAAAGGCACAACTCTTCACAACAAATCAATAAAACCCAAAGGACAGTCACAACATTCAGGGATCGAATGCCAAGGGAATCAAGTCAAGCGACGAGCTTAAGGCTATGGGGAATTTAATTTCTCGATTAAAATGCTAATTTAAACACCTTATTTACACAGTTAAAAGTAAACAAATGAAAGCATAAGGTCAATTGTAATCTACCATGCAGAATAAAAACATGAGTACCGTATCCCAAGGTGACAGCTTCGAGTCATTGTCCCGCGCTCTCCGTGCATCTCCCGCTTGCAGACCGATGAGACTTCACTGGTACCTCCCAGCCAAAACAAGGGGTACTCTTCTTCCCCCTTCGCCCCCTGAGCCGCAAAGGGGCCACACACACTAAAATAGAGAACAACTAGCTCCCAGCTCGCCTCGCAAGGCCGAGCTACCACTCCTCACAGAGCTGGGTATCCCAACTCCCACAAGATAAGTCAGTCAAGTCTAAAATTCTGCAGCGTAACGTTACACATCCAATAATATATCCATCCTCCTTCTCCTCACTCCTTGATATAGAATTTCTAGGTCATTTCTTTCCCAAATTGTCGTTTGATTTACTGTTCAATAATTTAATTTAGAAAAATCCTCCCCGTACATGTGTCACCCATCCCCTTCTTTGCACCAGAAATTAATTTCATTAATTATTTAATCACTCCTATTTCTCTCACCCACCTAAAAGTATTCCTAGAATCGCT
>JASDQU010683887.1:31212-45064 GCA_032191745.1 Picea mariana | reverse complement strand
AAGTTAGTCATTCTGCTTTTTTCCTTATGTTTCCCTTTCTCTTTATGTTTCCCCCTTAGTTTCCTAATTCTTTTAAATTTCCCTCTTTCCCCTTTTTATCGAAAACTCAAATTAGCAAGTGTAGGATTTTACCACTTTCCCCTTTTTCTTTTTAATTAATAAATTTTTAATTATCATAAGTAACAAAACAACTATTTCCCTTATTGTTAAAAATGTAATCCCCCAAAGTAATTTGATTTTTTATAAATTAATTGAATGGCTTACCCCTTTCTTGTCACATGTTTAATGATGATTATTAGTATTATTTATTTTTATTGTTTTTTACCACAAGTATTACTTAGACCTATATTTTATTTTCCTAGGCTGGGCGACATTTTATTAGGGAAATTGCTTTTAAATCTTTCTTATCACATTATTCATTCTAAGGCCATATAGTTTTATTCACTTATTAGTTAACAATGCAACATGCCCTTCAGGACACACTAGGTGCTCCAAGGGTGCCACTCACCTCATTATGTTTCCCTTTCGCGACGTGCCCTTCAGGACGCACTACATGCTCCAAGGGTGCCACTCGCCTCATTCTGTTTTTCTTGCGCGACATGACCTTCAGGACGCACTACGTGCTCCAAGGGTGCCACTCACCTCATTCTATTTTTCTTGCGTGACGTGCCCTTCAAGACGCACTACGTGATCCAAGGGTGCCACCCACCTCTTGACTGACTTGGTAGACATAAAAAACCCTTGGAGTCAATACTTCGCTAGGTGATCTTGTGGGAGACTAAGGGCCTCTAAGGAATAAGGGCTCGACCTTATTGCGCAACCCTTAGAATCATCGTGAGAGACTATCGCATTCTGCCCTCATGACATTGTGGGTCTTCTTGAACTAGGTAATCATTAACCTATAGTTCAAGCCAAGGTAGGAGTGCTAGTAGGATGTGGTAGGGTTTCTTTCCACACCTCTCTCTCAATGTCTTTGGTTATCGTGCATGACCCTCTAATCCACATGTGAGTGTGGTCGACAAGCTATCATCATCCTACATCATCAATGAATCATGTTAGAAATAAAATCTATAATCATAACATCTAATCAGATGCACATAATTCATATATATACAACAATCAAACCCCAATAGTCCACTCCCTGACTCGATCCGGAGTCCAAGGTTTTCATCGATGCCTCTGCATCCTCAAGGTCCAAAATCCTACACACTCAGGAGAACCAAGTCAATATCACCTGTCTATGTCAATACAACAAATAACATGTCATAATATCCTTAATGCCTCATAATCACAATCAAACGCCCAATAGTATAATAATCCAGATCACTTGCAAGCAAGTGTCCTCAAAGAATAAGTTTTCTCAGTGCGCGCAAGAGTGGGGTGTTACAGAAGAATTTCCCTCAAGTGGGGATTTTGAAAGAAGTGAAGATGATTATGTCAATGTTGGACACAATGTTGATGATGATTTTCCTCCAAATGAGGATTTTCAAGGTACCGATGATGATGATGGAAAATTTTCTCTAAGTGAGGATATTAATGGCATTGATAGTCTTAAGGGTGATGATGATTTTCCTTCAAGTGAATATTTTCATGGAAGATCCAATGACATTGGTGAGGATGGTAATCATTTTTCTAGTGATTTTTATATTCCTCTCATCAACGATATTATCAATGAAGATGATGATGGACCTAAGAATGAATATCATTTTATCAATCATTTAGCTGCAACAAATAAAGGTGATCAACATTCTCTTGTCGAGTCTCCTAACAATGTTTTGCTTGATATTCCTTCTAGTGATGAGGAAAATCCTTCTAGTGAGGATGATGAAATAGTGGAGACATTGCAAAGAAACATTGTGTCTAGGGCCATGACTAGACCTTTTTATATCAATCCAAATCATTCTAGTTATACAAGGTATATGAAAGATTTTCTCACTAGATCAATTTCCATGAGTGAATTGATTTCAAGTGAATGTTGTCAAAAGAATTGTTTGAAAAGCATGGACTACATATATGTCTTGAATAAAAGGAAGACATATTTTTCAATAAATAAGAGCATGGAAAATTCATATTTGATGGGATGCATGATAACCACCAAGATAGGATATGATTATCACATTGGGAATGTTTTACTTTGTAGAAATATTTTCAAAAAAATTCACTCAATTGGTAATCTTCATCTATCAAGAATCCAAACAAGGTTGGAAAAAGATCCTTCATTTTATTCAAATGTACATCATGGACGAGAAAGTGGGCCATTGACAAACACTACATTTCCATGTATCCGTGACTCTTTTTCCAAAAATGGAGAGTGTATGCCAGATAGAGACACAATACATATTCCAAATAATTTCTCGAGGAGGGAAATCTACAGCTTGTACAAAGGATATGTTGAAGGTGTTGAAGGAAATTATAATTTTATTACATATGCATATTTTACAAAAAATGGAAGAAACAATTCAAGAATGTATGTATTCCTAAGAAGTCAAGGATGAGGATTTGCAGTATATGTGATACTCTTAAATCAAGAAGAGATAAATCTAAAGGGGCAGAAAGATGTATGTATTTACTAATTTGTTTATTTTTAAAATGGATAGTTATCAACTATGAAAAAATATGACCAATATTTTCATTTTATGTCATGTGCAGATTCCATAGGCAAAGCACTTCAAGAACATCGGAATCAACAATCAAGTGAAAGGAAAAAGTTGTACAAACATCGAAAGAAGTGTTATGATGCTCCAAAAAAATATTTAGGTATGATTATTGATGGCATGGACTAGAAGAAAACACTTCTACCACATTTTTTCGTACACCAAAATATTGACAGGAAGATAATTTCATTCAGTTTCACTTAGTTGGTTGTATGGTTTTCAATGGAAAAATGTGTCCAAGAGTTTACTTCACAGCTCCAAATATTCATAATGATGCAAATATGACCATCACCATAATTCATCATGTGCTCACTCACTGTTATGGAAATCTTCCTCAAGTTCTCTATCTACAGTTGGACAACACTAGTCGTGAAAATAAAAATCAAATTGTGTTTGGATATATAAGCATGCTTGTTGAACTGAGAATTTTTCAAAAGGTGAAAGATGGTTTCCTTCTTATTGGACACACTCATGATCATATTGATTAAATGTTCATTCATTTTCGATAACATTTAAGAGGGAAAATGTTGGAATCCTACCATGATTTATTGAATGTATTAAGAAAACATACATTCCAGAGCCTATTTTTCATATATTAGAAGAAATTGTTGACACGCGAAGATTTATTCAAGGATCGCATCGTGAAGAACAATGTATTGAGAAACTTAATGACATTAGCTTCCAACATCAATTTTGTTTCAAA
Organism: Picea mariana; assembly: GCA_032191745.1. Classification (NCBI taxonomy): domain Eukaryota; kingdom Viridiplantae; phylum Streptophyta; class Pinopsida; order Pinales; family Pinaceae; genus Picea; species Picea mariana. The sequence continues at coordinate 41,707 of JASDQU010683887.1, read as the reverse complement.
AAAGTTGATGGGAAAACACTCATATAGGGAAAGAAACATTTAACTACTGCAGAATGGGGGCCTTCATTAGGTTTAGCATTTTTGAAGTTCATTCCAGATCATCCAATATTTGCATCAAAGTTATTATTTTTACAATCAGTTGCTGAAATTCATAATGCACGAAGGCATAATAGAGATGTAGATTATTTTGAATGCCTGGAAAAAATAAAAAGGTCTATTAAAGATACATATGAATACTTGATGTTGTTGATTTTGTTTGGTGGGAGTCTTTTTTCAATAGTCAAAGTGACATAATTTCAATCTCAACAAATGAAGATACATTTTTGAAGACTCCATTTCATTGGCCACAAAACCTGTCAAATGAATCCGAAGAAAGAAACATTGTTGAACAACAAGAATCTCAATGTTCTATTGAGTTTACACAAGCAGAGGAAAGAGAAATGTATATTGGTTCAGGATGGTCGCGTGCACAACGTGAAGCCATGGAAGACCTTTACAGGGGTTCAGTACAAGATATTAAGTAGGGTAGCATGATTGCAGTCTTAGCGACTAAAGATCCACATGGTTATCCATTTTGAATTACAAATGTTATAAAGATTGAGAAAGAAAATGAATATGTTATTGCAATTGAAGTGCATTGGTATGCAACAAGTACACACCCATGCAATGGTGTGTAAAATCCAGAGATGGTGGTTGAGAAATGTGTCAATAGAAAGAGAAAAAGAAAGGGTCAAAATACAACTCGTCGTCGCACTGACCTCTTAAAATTAGATGATGTTGGCACACTTGTTTATGACTTCAATTTGAAAAAGAGAGGAACTCTTTGCTCCAAGGAAACAAAGATTATCAAGAGGTTGTTACCACAAAAATAAATGCAAGATGGGACTCTATTGAACCTAGTCATAGATCTAAAAGGCTTTTGACATCTGAAATGTTGGGCATGCATGTAGACTCAAATGGTGCATTCATCAACAATAGAGAAGAGTATGGATCATTCTCCATCCAATCATTCATTTGAAGACAGTGTAGACTCTGATGGTATTGCAGAATCCATGAGTCAATCTGAATAAGTGTATGAAACATTTTATGTATTTTTTGTCCATGGGATATTTGTATGGTACCTAGAAATGAACATTGAACTTACATATGATCTTACCTGAAGTTATCAATCATTTTTGTGTTTTATGAATTATATGTTTTGATTATGGAGAATATAATAAAATTTCTTAGCTCATATGTTTTGAATATGTACAATATAACAATATTTTTAAGAAATGATTTATGTTTCATTCAATGTAACTTGTATTTACTTTTTTTTATTAAAAGTAAAAAAATATTAAAAAGTGACGTTGAATTTTTAAAGTATAGTGTGATATTTTCATGGCATTATGTATTACCTTGTGCTTGGAGTGATAAACTAAGATTTTAAAAGTAAGCATTTAAGGGTTGATTTATGATTTTGTTTACAATAATGATGATTTCTTTTACCACTTTATAAAAATGTGTCATTTTAATACCCCAATTTTAGAATGGGTGCTTTCGGTAGCAGTGCTTTTCAATTTGATGGTTGATTTTGATGTTTTGGTTTTAATGGTACCAACTACTAAAAACACGATTTCAAATTATCTAAAATTTTAACGTTTTGAATTTTAATTTTTATGTAACATCATTTTTTTTATTTAGGTTATGTTTTAAAGGTTTTTCTAAGCTACTCTCTGAGTTTTGAAGGCCATGTTTGAAAAAAGTTGTAATTTTGACCTCGTTTGAAAAAATGGTGCTACCGATAATACTACTTTTTTATTTGTGGGTTGATTTTCATGTTTTTTATGCAAAAATATGGGGTTTTTGGGCCAAAGTTCTCATTTTGAGGTCATGGTTCTCGTTAAGTTGGTAAATTTGTTACATTTCATCATATTTTAAAAAGAAAAAATATTATGTTTCAATAACTTATGCTATGTTTGTAGTCGCAAGGGTTAGCTTAAGCGCTTATGAGCTAGACATAAGATCTCTCTCCCAAATTTGGAGAGGTCACATATTTGATCCTCTTGATCCCCTAGGGTGTTAGGCTCCATAATCAAGGTCGACGATTTACCTTGTTTACCATCCATGGATCAATGGGAAGTACTTGGGGGATTTTCCGCCATGTGTTTTCCTTGGAAAAAATATTATACTATGTGTCACTGCCATGCCATTATTAAGCATGGACTTTACATATCTCTCTCATACATGTTATAAAACTCACCTATTGATATAACAAGGAAAAAGTGAAGATAGGGTACATTTAATGTTACATTGTTCCTATGTACAATCAAGTGAGACATAAATGACAAAAAAAACAGTGAATTTAAAAAGTTTTTTTTAATTTTTTATATTTGTCTAGTGGATACTACAAAGACTCCCATGAAAGTAAATAATATTAATCTAAATTATGTTCTAATATCATATGCAATACATTTAAATTAATACACATTTGAGGGATTTTCCCTTTATTTTGTATGTTGATCCTCTTGTTAGGATATAATCCTTACATTTGTAATAAAGTCACTTTATGACTTTAAGATATATTAATGATCACTTTCTGTGTAAGTAATATATACCACATTTAGAAGTGGAAATGATTTTCTCAGTGAAAAATGATATATATGAGGTAAACTCCTTTGTAATAAATGCACCATTATTCATTGATAATATCATATTGTGTCAATTTGAATATCTTCCTTTGAGCTTGGATATGTGGCTCAACACTATCTACACTTTTTCAATACTTTAAGGGCCATGAAGAGTAAAGTGAGCGTGAGAAAGACACGAGGGAGATGAAATGTTGCTATTGCAAGAAAATGGGTCACATAGCCTGAAACTATAGATTTCAAGATAACTATATTCTTAAGGGAAGATTGAATGATAAACCACATGTAGTGAATGTAGCCATTGTTGAAGAGCCACCAGATGTTGATAGTAATGATGATCTTATTGGAGAAATGACATTCTACACATTTTAAGAAGCCCATGCTTTGAATGTAGAAAGGGATCTAGTGTAGATTCCTCTTAGCATGGATGGTTGCTCATATAGTTCGAGAGTTTGTGGATCTTGAGAATTATCTCTCATTAGGGTTTTGAGACATGCATGTGGATTGTTGTCCAGTAATGAGGTTATGAGACATGCATGTGGATTGTTATCAAATAATGAGGTTATGAGACATGCATGTGGATTGCAATGTAGTACTTTAATTCATGATATTTTCAATTCAAGAGTTTGGGGAGGTGGAATCCGAGAACTCGAGAATTCAACTTGGGAACTGCACCTTTACGAGGGTTACAAGGAAACTTGATGGACGTCCACCTAGTCCAGGAATTGTTTTCCAAAGAAGAAGTTTTTGAAGAATGTTTGGTTATAATTGCTTATGTTGTTTTTGTGTTTAATTAGTATTTGTTTTCTTTCATTTTGTATGTTTTTCTTTCAACACTACACTACTACATATGGGCATATTATTCCACGAAATTTTTCTACGTTTCCATTATTTTCATGTTTTTTTTAAATAGGGTGGGATTTTCATTGCTATTTCCATGAAAGTTTGTCGCTATTGCCATGAATAGGTTTTTTAAATTGGCTGGGATTTTCGTCACTATTGCCATGAAAGTTCGTCGCTATTGCCACAAAAATTTTGCCTATCTCAAAAAGCATCTGCTAATGGCTAGTTCACTAGTTGATCTATATATACCTGACTTTAAGAGACTTTGCGACACAATTTCTATAGTTGTGACACTATTCGTGGCTTTTGTTTGAGCTGTTTATTTTTTCCGTCACCCAACGGTTGAAAAAATCCAATTCTCGATCTACATAGCTCGGATTTTGAACTTGCAAGGTTAGTATGTTTTTTTATTTATGTACTCATTTAACTTGTAAATTTTTGTTCAAATGAAATTTCATGTAGCTTGTTTTTTCCTTGATAATATATTATATGTGCAGTACCATATTTCATGTCATTGGTTTTTGGATCTAGTTAGTATATTCTATGGAAATTCATGTGAAATGTCAAGAATTTTTTTTTTGAAGAAGTATTTTAAGAAGAGGGAAAATCACTCCATCAATAAGTCAATTCAAACATTAAAAACATATGTCATTATCAATCTAGATTAATTTGAGCCTACAATTCCTTATGTAAATTTAATCCTTATTACAAAACCACCAACTCATAACTACTTTACCCATTGGACTAATGTTTGAAATAGAAAGTGGAAAAAAAATCCTCTTAGGTCGAATTCTATCCCTTAGAGACCTTGTTAGCTCTCTAAATTTTGTGTTTCTATGGTGTTGGGACTATATATATTGATGCCATATTTTTATTCTAGTATTAGGTTAGGTTAGTCATATAACATTGTATTCTTATGTGATGTTGTTTCTCTCATTTTTTTATAATCACACACAATTCTAGATGTAGTGATTAACTCTAGTTTGTAATTGATGTAACTTGTTTATACACTATTAATAAGGAGTAGCTAAAATATAAAAATTTCATGATGAAATCTACGATAACATGATGAAATCTACTAGTCARGAAATGAAAAATGAGAACATGCCAAAGTGTCTTAGAAAATAAAACCRTGACCACTKTAAGTAGCATAAAATTGTGACCATTATATGTAGCTGCAAATCAACACGTCATAATTTAAACCAACCCAACCCAATTGTGGATGACAAGTGGTTGGAATTCTTTTTTTAGTGGTGAATTTCAAAGATTGACATTTTCTCTACAAAACAACTTAGAGGCTAGTGTATGGTGTCAAGTGATTCAAGTTTGAGAAATTTTGACCACTTTCGTTAAATGGTGTGTAATTATTTTCCATGGTGATTTAGTACACACTACTCTAAAGTACAAATTGAAGCATATCGATCTTAATAGTTAATCAATAATAATAAAAAAATAATAAAAAAAAAGCATGTCAAAATGTCTTAGAAGAAATAATTGTGAGGATTGTAGGTCATTGTAAATAAACATATCGTAATCAAAAGGAGTAGCTAAAATATCATGAAGGAGTACCTAAAATATAAACAATTGACAACTTACTGTTTGGTATGGTGTAGGTAAGACAATTACTTGTCAGTACAAGGATTTGTCACTATGAATGAAAATGATAGGAAGCTTTCTCGGTTAAGAGTGGCATTAGAGGCGAGGGGCAATGGAAAATGTTATTTCCCTTGCTATGATTGCAGGGGCTTGCAAAGAAAAAGACTTTTAATAAAAACAGCTGAAAGACATTGTAGGGAGAAGGGGCACGCCGAAGGGGGTTATGAATATCATCCCTTGGTAAGAGGATTCAATATTTAATGTATTCTTTGTAATAGTCATCATGTCATGAATTTTATTAATATTTCTTATCGGGATTTTTATATTTTCTATACACACTAACTTTTCTACTTTGTTTTTAAATATATAGATGATGCCCCCAAAATGTCGAACTCCAAAGAGTTATTTGCCAAGTACTAGCATAAATACTCCTTTACAGGGTGATGAACTTCGAGATCAGAATATTGAAGCTGTTGATCAAGTTATTAATGATGATATGGATGGAGATAACATTGGTGATTCAAATCGGGAAGATGAGATACATAGATTGATCCAAGACACATTTGCTCCAATGGATGAGGACAACCAGGATGATAGTCATGATGTTGATCCTCCACTTGAGAAGTCACGTCAACCTCTTTATGAAGGCTCAACAACAAATCTTTTATCTTCTATATTGTTGTTGGTGAACTTGAAGGTTTTGAATGGTTTATCAAACACATGCCTTACACAGATACTAAGGTATTTAATTTGTTAATTATTTATGCCTGCATGTTCACAAATACTTAAAAGGTTCAATTTTTTCCTATATTGCTATTGTTTTCTGATTTGTAAATTAGTATGGATGTGATATTGATGATTGATATTGTTTACATTGAATTTTTTTTTGAATTTTGTAGATTTTTAGGTGAATGTCTATTACCGACGTCAAATATTTTCCCACACACATATCGAGAAATATCTGTGATTATGAAAGAAATTGGAATGGACTATCAGGCTATTGATGCATGTCCTAATGATCATATCATATACTATGGACAATATGCATTAGAAAATTAAAGCCCACAATGTCAAATAAGTAGATATCTAACCGATAAAGCATCAAATAAGGTGCCTCACAAAGTTCTTCGTTATATTCCAATAATTTCACATTTCCAGCGATTGTTCAGGTGCCAAAGTATAGCACAGTTTATGGATTTACATGCAAAGAACAAAAGTTGAGATGATGTTCTTCGAATGTCTGCAGATGGTTCTGCATTGAAGTAGATCGAATAAAAGTGGACAATTTTTAAAGAAGAACCTCATAATGTTATACTTTCGTTGGCAGCTGATGGTGTCAATCCATTTGGAGAGATTCGTTCTATGTACTCAGTGTGGCCTGTTTTTGTTATAAACAATAACCTTCCTCCTTGGATGTCGATCAAGAGAGAACACAAAATGTTGGCAATGATTGTTTCAGTTATTTAATTATCTTTTATTTGCTTTAAAGTATGACAAAATATTTCATTTCTTTGTTTTGTGCATGGTAATTATTTATTTTATATATAACGACATCTAGATACGTATAATTAATCATGCAGTATGTTGAACCAATTAGGTAAGTAACAGATTAAATATATGAACATATATATTGAGCCTCTTATCGATGAGTTGTTGAAGTTATGGGTTGGCGTCACTATGTATGACATCTCTAGAGCAATAGGGAAAAAACGATTTCAATTCCATGGAATACTATCATGGACAATTCATGATGCTCTCGGGTTAACACATTTTTTTGGTATATTATTACTTTCTTTTGTGATTTAATATTATATTATATATTTATTGAAAATATCGTGCATTATTTTAAATTGTAACTCTAATTCGCTACATTAATTCATATATCTTGTAGGTCTTCAAACAAAGGGTAAATTTGCATGCCTAGTTTGTGGTCCCAAGATAAAGTTTCATCGTTCAAGGAGTTTAGGAAAGGAAGTGTTTGATGAGTATAGGAACTTTCTGCCTAAGAACCATAGTTATCGAACTACAAACAAAGAAAAATTCAATGGTAAAGAAGAGAATGGAAAAAAACCACGAAGAATGACACCTCGCCTATGGAAGTTGAAATATATTAGAAATTGTCAAGGTATGCAAATTATTTATGTATGACATATTATATAAATCTTTAGTTAATTTCATTAGTATTAATTTCATTTAGTTTGATTAATTAGTGTTAATTTCAATTTGTTGATGTTTCATGAATGTCTTTAAGTCACGAATGGGCTTCCACGAGGAATGAAAAGTAACCCGATGCAATTCAGTAGATTGTCATACTACAAGCACCTACAAATAGTTCATATGTTTGATTCAATGCATATCGGGAAGAACATAACAGAATTGTTATGGTGAATATTAGATGGAAGGACTGATAAAGAGAGAATTGGAAAGATTTGTTGTGACATCCAGGAAGCTAATCATGCATTACAAAGTGTTACTATTAATTCTGATGGTGATGGTCGTGAACAAAATACTAGTCTTCCTTGGTTATTGACGGAGCAACAGAGCAATATTGTAAAAGAGGTCATTCAAAAAATTAGGTTTCCGATGGGGTTTTCATCGAGCATACAAAATATCTTAACGAAAAAAGGTGATTTTGGTGGGGTTAAAACACATGACTGGCATACATTCATTAAGATAATTAGTAGGTTATAATATATTTCCTTATTGGTACGGAGTTTTTGGAAACAAATAATAATTATTTGTTTTTTGTTACAGTATGGTCTACCTTTATCTCTCCCATACGAATTTGACAACAACATAAAACAAATTATTTTTGTACTTGGCAAATACATGAGGTAAGTAATGTTTTATAAAGAAAATGTACTTCTTATGTGATTTGTAGCTGAACTTATTGACATATTATGTTTTATCTGCAAATTTTTGTATGCCTTGATATTATTTTATTGCATCGACATTTGTAGGTGGCTATCATCAAAATAAATCCATAAAGAATATATAAGGTATTGGAAGAGAGAAATTCCCCGACTAATGTGTCAAATGCAACAGTATCTACCTCCAACATTTTTCAATGCACAAGAACACTACCTCACACACCAAGTTGAGGAGATTGAATTATGTGGACCAGTACACACAAGGTCGATGTGGATGGTGGAGAGGCAGTTGAAGTCATTGAAGGATTTTGTTAGACAAAGAGCACGTCCGAATGGTTCTATGGTTGAGGGATATATGGAATATCAATGCATGGTGTATATTAGTCAATATCTACCTAAATTAGCAAAAAATATGAATGTGCCTCCCATTTGGCATCTCGACTCCATCAACAAATTTGAAGGGGAGGTCCTATTGGGGAAAGGTAAAATGAGGACTGTGAAAGGTAATTATTAGATGTTAACGTAGATTTAATATATTACACATTTATTTTTCCAATTTTATTTTATCATATTGATTTTTTACATTTTTTGTTCCTGCATATTGAACTATATTAAATTATTCCTTTATTAACAATAGCTAATTAATGATATTAAATTGTTATTTTATCATATAGTTGCTCGAGAGTGGGATGCTTTACATTTATACATTGCAAACAACCTTGATTGGATGGAGCATTAGATAGAATATATTGAAGAATACTTTGGTAGGTTATCATGGGAAGGGGTGAGTAAGATGATTAAAACAACACATAGTCATCGAGATCAGTTTCCTGATCTTACATCAAGGGAAGTTGATTTAGCCTTTGGTTTAAAAGATAAACAGGCAAGTAAATTTTTTACCCACATTTTCCTAGTTATTTCCCATTTTTTCAATGTATTTGGTTTGTTTAATTTTTGAAATATATATTTACTAAGTCCTATATGAGGTTTATTAATTGGCAATCTATTTTTTACTTGTTGTCCATGTTGCAGTTGAAACATCACAAGGCTATGTGGTGCAATGGTCGTAAATTTCGTATCAAAATGTTGGATGATAAGATGAAAACCTTGGATTGTGGGATAACTGTAGTGTTTAAGGTCACCAACATTTCCTCTAGAAGTGAGAGAAATCCAGAAGAAACTGAGAATAGGTACTATGGGCATTTGGAGGATATAATTGAGTGTGATTTTAATTCCTTTAAAATAGTTTTGTTTGAGGTTAAATGGTACAGGCTATGGATGCATGAACGTGATCCTGAAAGAACTGTTATTGAGCATGATAATGGATTTACCATGGTTAATACAAGGGAATTTGAACCGGGTATAGAGCCTTATGTTCTTCTAATTCAATGTGAGCAATTATTTTACTCAGAGGTACCTGGTAAAGCAGGTTGGTCATACGTTGCTAGATATGATCCAAGAGGAAGACCAGTAAAGTATAATCATGTAGTCGGGGATGAAGATAATAGTGAGGAAGAAGATCATGATTATGCAGATCAAGAGCAGGTGGCTCATGTAGTTGATGTGTCATACAAAGAAGTTGAAGAAGTTGATCATCCAAATGTAGGAGACGACGATATCATTGATGATATCAATAACTATATTAGCAAAAATGACGTTGATGATGTTGTTGATATGAATGAGCGTTTCACCAATATTGATTCTTAACCAGATCCTGATATAGATGTTGAGATGAATGAAGAAGAAGATGACTAATATTTAATTGTTGAAAAGAAGAGGTATGTGTTTATATCTTTTATATCTTTATATGTTTTTATTTTGTATAATATAGTATATGATACATGTTTTTTATAATTTCAAATTAGGTACTATGGGGAAATTGAGAGTGATGTAAGGTGGGGGGCATAATTAGAGCTTCCACCTTCATGTGGTTTCCCTTGTTTAGTAGAGAATGAACTATTCTTGAAACCAAGAGGAGCTATGTGCGACTGCGCCTAATCATACCAATGATGTAGGTATGTCATCCCAGGGATTTACATTTTTATGTTTATATTTTCTTGCTTCACTTGATGTGGGCCTGGTCATTCCTAGCCTTGAATTGAAAGTTACCCCTATCCTTAGTCATCACCCTTCATGAAACTTGTCACAAAATGATTAGATCACAAGATTGGAGGCATATTAGCATTGGGATGAGGCTTTGTAACCCTACAGTAACAAGAGAGATTAATTGAACTTTGACTAGATTGAAAGGTGTGTGTAATTGAAAATACTAACAACCCAAAACTAAAAGGGATCAATACATAGACTATCAATGAGAGATTATCTGGTGGTGTGTAGGAAGAGGCCTAGCACCTTCAAAATTATCATTCTCCAAATATTTTATTCAAATTTTACAAGGAAATTGTACTAGGACTAGACACGAGCAACAGTGACCTATGAATGGGGCCAACGTTGAAATTTTTTCAAACAGTTTCTATATGCATTGAAATTTTACATGGATAGACTATTTGCATGCCTTAACGATATGGGAGGGTTTCTGGACTCAAATTTGACTCACAC
>JASDQU010683887.1:14040-31162 GCA_032191745.1 Picea mariana | reverse complement strand
TCACAAGGTTGGAGGCATATGGGCATTGGGATGAAGCTTTATAACTCTACAGTAACAAGAGACATTAATTGAACTTTCACTAGATTGAAAGGTGTGTGCAATTGAAAATACTAACAACCCGAAACTAAAAGGGATCAATACACAGATTGTCATTGAGAGGTGATCTCGTGGTGTGTAGGAAGAGGCCTAACACCTTCAAAATTATCATTCTCCAAATATTTTATTCAAATTTTACAAGGAAATTGTACTAGGACTGGACACAGGCAACAATGACCTGTGACTGGGGCCAACGTTGAATTTTTTTCAAACTATTTCTGTATGCATTGAAATTTGACATGGATATACTATTTGCATGCCTTAACGATATGGGAGGATTTCTGGACTCAAATTTGACTCACACAACCTCTTTATTCCATCATTAATTCATAATATGAACCATAAACCCTAATTTAGTGGAGTCATCGATTTGTCGGGTTTTAGTGTTCCCAATGAATGTATGTGTTGTTGTTGACATGGAGTAAAATAGTACTTAGATGAGAGAAAAAAACAAATACAATAAATAACTGATATTGAAGCTTCTGCGATTAATCAAGTACTTCTTTATCGACGTTATTGCATTCCCTTGTAGTACTAGATGCATGGACGTTATGCATCTCGATCGTATTGAATTCCCTTGCAGTACTAGATGCATAGAAATTATATGTCTTGATCGGATTTTGTGATGCAATTTCCACATGAAGGATTCATTGTCACCATCAATCAATGTTCATATTATGATCCACAACCACATTTGACCGAAGATAATGTATCACCTTTAGTGGATCATACATATATAGTCTATCCCTACTAGTTAGTTGGAAAAACCTCCTTCACAATTGAATTATGTGGCCTACTTCTTCATAATTAAGTGTCGGGTCCTACTTCTTTGACCATGATATTTTCTAACGATGATAAATTATTAGAGGCCACGACCTTTTTATATAGTCTTTAGGATGACCTCCATAATGGATCTCCTATTGAATTTCACCCTAGGTCTATCTACTCCACTACTATAATTCCCTTATACTCTATCCCTTTGGAAATATTGATCATTTTGATTCATCTCTACCAAAAACACCTGTGACTTGAAAAAGATACCTTGGATTAAATTTCCATACTTAATATTATTGATGTTTCCATCGAATGATATGTTGTCAAACTATTTCATGTTGACATGAAGCATCTAATATGACTTTCCAGTTTTTGTTTTGGGTGTAGGACCTTGCATTTTTGTATGGTACCTATAGATCATTTTTCGTAGCCATGTTTATATGAGTAAGGTATATTCTTGAACTTTCATATAGAATTAGGATCATTTCCCTTTGCATTGTTTCATTTAAACCTTTTTCCACCTTAAAATTGTCCTAGGAATATCCCTATTGAACATTAGTACATTATTCCATCTTCTTCACTTTGAAAACATCTAATGGTGTAGCCTTCCTATGATGGGTTACCCTAGAGTAGTACCATTTTTCCATTTGGAACCCATTTGGAGCTTCATTCTCGATGTAATCTAGTTCAAGTAAAGTAACTTGATGGACAACAGTAACATGTGAATGGGGCCAATGTTGAAATTCTTTCAAAATGTTTCTATATGCACTAAAATTTGACATGGATAGATTGTTTGCATGCCTTAATGATATGGAAGGGTTTCTAGACTCAAATATACCTTGGGTGGTAACACTATTTTCTTAATTGATGTAGTGGTTGTGACAATTCCAACAAAATACAACATGTTCCTTAGGCACAATTGTATGTACACCATGAAAGTCGTAATTACTTATTCTTTTTGTGATGCAATTTCCACATGAAGGATTCATTGCCACCATCAATCAATGCTCATATTATGATCCACAACCACGTTTGACTGAAGATAATGTATCACCTTTAGTATATCATACATAGTCTATCCCTATTATTTAGTTTGACAAACCTACTTCACAATTGAATTATGTGGCCACTTCCACCATTTTTTTAATATCAACTCCTCTTTCATCCGTATCTGGTGGTAGCCAGAACGAAGATAAAGTTTAGTAAAGAATTGGGCGCCACTCAATTCATCCAAGAGGTCATCAATGACAGGAATGGGAAATTTGTCTTTAATGGTAAGTTTGTTGAGGGCACGGAAGTCAGGACACATTCACCAAGAACCTTCTTTCTTCTGGACCATGACCACAACAGAAGAATAGGGGCTAGTACTAGGGTGCATAACGCCTGCGTTAAGGAGTTCCTGGACCATTTTCTCAATTTCATTTTTTTGGAAAAAGGAGTGATGATACGGACGGATATTGGGGGGAAGGCTTCCTGGTACAAGGGGAATGGAATGATCATGAAAACCACGGGAAGGAGGGAGTCCCTGGGGGGTGGAAAATACCACTTGATGTTTAGAAAGGATGGATTGGAGGTCTTGCGGCACCAAGGGTGTCTATGTTGCTTGTATGGCATGGAGTTGGGAAATAACACCATAATGACCTTTTTTGAGCATCTTTTTCATGCAATGGGAACTAATGATCTTAGGTGAACCGATGGTGATGCCTTGGAACTTATATTTTTGGCCCTCATGGTCGAATTGCATGGTTAATTCCTTAAAATCCATGAGAATAGGACCCAAAGTCCTTAGCCAGTCTGCACCCAACACAATGTCCCAACCGCCCATGTCGATATCAAACATATTATATTTCAGGTGGTAGTCACCAATTTGGAGACGCACATTTTCACAATGCCCTCCACATTTCATGGAGCCACCATTGGAAATCATGATTTGGAAATTATTGATGGCATGGATGTAGCAATGAGTTTCTTGGGCAATGCGGCGATGAATAAAATTATGGGTGCTTCCACTATCAACCAGAATGATGACCTTCCTATGCTTGATGTAACCGATTAGCTTGAGGGTTTGGGGAGCAGAGAAGCCAGTGAGAGCATTGAGGGAAATGACCGGTTCTACTTCGGGAGGGTCTGAGGGAGGGGTTATGTCAGTGGTTTCAGGTGAATCAGACACAAGGGGAGTTTCAACATCATCTTATAAAATATCCTCTGAGATGGCCATAAAAAGATTTTGTTCCTTACACTTGTGGCTTGGGAAGTATTTGTCATCACAATTATAACAAAGGCCTTTAATTTGGAGTTCAACCATTTCAGCCCTGGTCAATTTTTGGATCTTTAGTGGAGTGGAGGGAGTAGTGGGATTTACGGGTTTAGTGCGAGGGATAACGAAGGGTTTCTGATTTTGAGAAGATACAACTTGTTGTGCTTCTTTAGCTCTTTTAGTATCCTCCACCCAACTTTGAGGCCGAGCCATGAGGACATGGGCCCGAATCTCATCCTTGAGGCCACTGATAAAACACTCTCAGAAAAAGGCATCAGACATGCTCTTTGTCTGAAAAGCCAGACGCTCAAAAGAAGCTATAAAGTCTTCCATTGTTCCTGATTGTTTCAACTTTGTCAAACAACCCAAATGGTTGGTGTCAGTGTCAAAGCGTTCATAAAGATCTGCCACAAATTGTGTCCAAGAAATATACCCTTGATGAGAAGTTTTTCTCCATTGCCACCATTGCCAACGTTCTTGATCTAGATGGAGAACACCATACCAGAGTTTGGCCAAGTCACTTATAATTCCGTATAAAGAGAAATAATGTTCCATTTGGGTTACCCAACCAATGGGATCCGAGCCATCAAATTTGGTCACATCCACCCATGGAAGGCATAGGTCACGTTGAAAGTGGTGGTGTTGAAAGTTAGAGGAATGTTCAACTTTAGTATCTGAAGGTGGGTCAGATAAAGGGTTATCTGTAGGGATATGCATCTTGGTGAAGAGCATCGAAACGATAGATTCAAGTTGGTTAGTCAGGTCTTGTTTGATTTCCTCCATTGAGGACTGCATGGTTGTATTGATGGTGAAAACATTAGCACTGATTTGTTTCACTTCTTTTTGGGTCTCAGTGAAATTAGATTGAAATTATTGAAGCGAGCTTCCAGGTCTTGGCAACGAGTATGGGCCATGATGATGAGGGAAACGAAATGGGGCGGGTGGGGTCAAATTTTTTTTCTGAAAAATGATATGTATGAATGGGATAAGGGAAAAGAGATGAATCCAATGGAATAGGTCTCAAATAATGGTGCAAAAATTTCTAGACATTTTTTTTTTACACCTGCAGAGTTATACTCTGATTTGAAGAATACTGTAGTGATGAAATTCCCAAATGATTAACCAGGAATAAATTTGTAGTGATATGGAAACCCGAACACAGTTGCACGGCAATAGATCTTGTCTGTTTTAATTTGTTTATGGTTCTATCCCCAAAGGTTAGTTATTTAAGGGTTCTACAAACAAGGGTTTTCCCTATGCTATAGCTCTTTGATATACGTGCAAGGTCCAATAGTAGTACTCAAGCCAATATCTCAGGGCACTAACTAAGGAGTCTAGACCGTACCCTTAGCCGTACTACCCGACTACCCAGGTACTAGAGAGTATCTTCCCGAGTGTTGTTCTTGGTGGTACTATAGCAATCAGGCGATCGATCGGTTTATCTAAAGAGGGCTTCATGTAATCTAGGTCGATCTATACACAGGTGTTGTTTGATGCGCTACCACTCAAAGGTGTACCAAGAGGGATTACAAGGGTGGCCAACAGATGTGCGCTTAAGTACCACTTGTATTTCCTGCGTGTATGAATCCCTCAACCACGGGTTTATGGATGTAACGACAGATCTCTATGGATTAAATACGCCAGAATACGTCTCTACCCTGAAGAAAAAAAAATAATCGACAATTTATACCGAGGAAAGTTCTCTGATACCACTTGTAATATACCATATATAAAAAGTATGCTGAACATAAATAAAATGCTAGAAATGGCAGAATAACAACAATATAACCAGAACAATCATCACAATAACACTGAAATGCTATATGAATAACAACAGAAATAGCACTTTGATTCTGAGAGCAATGTTCATGGGCCTCTTCAAGGGGGGAAACTCTAGTCAATCAGAGCTCTATTACAATAATATCCCAGCTAGGGTTCTCATACCCTCGACTCCTATTTATACTAAATATGTCTATCAAAAGAAGCATCTAGAGGAAGATCCTTCTAGAAGCAGAAGCTTCTATTAGGTCTTCTTACATTCGACTTATTCTATTTTATTGAAAGGCTTTATTAATATTGACCTTTATTACATCTGAATATATTGTTCTACCTATGTGCGGGTTAGGACCCTAACAGTGTTTAACGAACCAATGGATCTATGCTCACCACAACCATTTGATTTTCATGAATTAGGATCGAAGATTAAAACTGGACATTTATACATAGGGGTAACAAAGCCAATTTCATCCCCTATGTGCAAAAGTGTCGAGTCCTACTTCTTCAACCATGATCTTTCCTAATGATGAAAAATTCTTAGAGGCCATGACATTTTGTTTTAGGAAACCTATAGAGCGTACAAGAGTTGAATGTGCCATTGGTAGGGTTTGTCTTTCCCACGTTCTTCTTTAAGATTTTAATCAATGTTTTGTTCATGGATTCTACTTGGCCATTTCCTTGGGGATAATAAGTGGATGAGATTCAATGCTTAACCTCAAACTTGCTACAAAACTTAGTCAACTTCCCATAAATGAAAGCAATTCAATTATAATAAATAATTTCTAATGGAAGGATAAATTCTGAGAAAATATTGACTTCTAGGAAGGAAATTACCTATTAATCCTTATAATTTTTTATTGGAACAACTTCACACCCTTGGTAAAGAAATCAGTGGCTATGAGGATAAACACATGGCCAATAGAAGATGGTGGGATAATTGGGCCAATGAAGTGTAGACCCCATAGAAAAAGGAAATCAAGAAGAACAAGATTTAAGGGCATGGCAAAAAGTTACTCTCTTCCCATCATATTCTAGCATATCTTGCAAGATTGCACAAACTAGTAACAATATTTGAAAAGAGAGGGCCATTATTGACCAATCTGGATGATTTTGTCTGCAATCTCCTTGGAAACAAAATGGACACCAATGTGAAAGGGTTGAGAAGCCATATAGTGAAGAACTATCAACATGCTTTAAGAGATCTATTTGTCTACACAATACAAAAGTGTGTCATCTATAAACCTATGGAACAGTAAAATACACAATATGACATAATTTGAGGATTTTAATCTCAATCTCCTTTTGTGACTTTCAATGTTGGGAAGGCAATGTTCATTATGTAAGTAACAGACAATATCATGATACTAAGGATGATCAATGACATATACATTCTCACAATCAACAAAAAATCAAGTAGATAAAGAGTCATCATCACTATTGGAATCTTCATTAGGATTGCCACGCTAAGCCATGTGGATAGATAAATATCACCCTTTAATAGTGTGAGAAGTAAATATCTCAAAATCATGCTCTTGTATCTTATTTAACTAATGAGCAAGCTTTCCTAAAAGGAAAGTTTGGGACAATAGAAATTTAATGGTAGGTAGAGGAACCTTTACCTTGGTATGTTTTCCAAGAATGAAGTGGCGCAAATTTTCAGCAACCTTGACCAAAGAGAAGGAATTCTTTTCTATCAAGGTATACTTCAACTCAACGTTAGAAAGGCTTAAGATGATGAAATCAATTGATTGTTTTGAACCCAAGTCATCCTTTTGTAATAGGATAGCTAATCTAGCTTTCTCTATAGTATTGTATATGACAAAATCTTTTAGAAAATCAAGTTGAGCAAGCATAGGTGCAAAAATGGCCTTTTTGATATCCACCAAACCTCTCTCAGTGTCTTGAGACAAAGAAAATTCATGTTCCTTTTTATGCAGATTATGAATAGGCTTGACCATCCTAGAAAACTCATGTATAAACCTTCTAACAAAATTGATTTTTCCCATAAAGGACTGCATGTCCTTCTTTGTGGCAGGTGGAGGAAGGTTTTGAATCACACAAACCCTTTCTAGGTCAATACTTATGCTAGAATATTTAAAAATATGGTCAAGTAATTTCCCCCATTAGAAACCAAATATAGACTTAGCTATATTCAAGGACATGTCGTACTTTCTGCAACATGGAAATACTTGTCTTGGGTGATTAAAAGTATCTCCTGATAGCTTGGAATGAATAGTATGGTCATCGAGGTAAACCTAAGTAATCATACCCATTAGGTCATCGAATGTTATGTGTGTATCTCTCTAAAAAGTGGCACCTGCATTGATTAGACCAAAGGGAATGCATTCATAAGTGAAGGTTCCCCACTGAGTAGTGAAGGTGGTTTTATAATGATCTTCTCACTTGAGGTGAATTTGATCACAACCTAAGAATCCATCAAGCAAAGACATCATTTGGGATCCTACAACTTGTTGCGGGATTAGTTCCATGTTGGGGAGCATAAGGTTATCCTTCTCTCTTTCCTTGTTAAGGGTGTGAAAGTCTACACATAGTCAAATGTACCCATTCATTTTTTGAATTAGGACCAAGTTAGAAACCCACTCAAAGTACTTGACACAAAAGTCAATAATTATCTCTCCTTCTTCTACTTCCACCTTTGTTGCTTTTGGTTTACTTTTCCTATTGCTTCCTTTTCCCTTTTCTTTTTCTCTGCTACTGAAGAAGAAGCATATGCCTCAACTACCTATGTATCCTCTCTTGCTAATGGCGTTGTATTTACCCAGTTAATTGCTTCTGAGTCAATGGATTAAACCTCCTCTATTGCTTATGCCCTTACCTATGCTTTTGAAGAAGCATATTCCTCTCTATCTACAAGGTCAACTCAATCAAATGGATCTGTGGATGTCAGTGGTGGGACTGGATATAGAACTAGTTATGATATTGGCATTGAGCATCTTGTCAACTTCCCTCCTAATAGTGGCCTCAAAGACTAGAGTAACTAGTTGTTGTCTTTGCCAAATAGGAATAGTGTTGTATTTTATAGTAATAGCATGATGGATAATTCTCACGTCAAAACCACAAAAGTCATCATCTAAATAAATAAATACATCCCTGAATTCAAGGAATAAAGTAATATTATTTTTCCTTTCTAACTCGAAACAATTAGCGGTTATAGACAAAGTTTTAGGGTCATCATCTACACCAATATTCATAAGGATAGTGTATGATACCTTTCTCTTTGAAGCCTCTTGAGAGGATGTGTTCTTATTCCCAACATCACTTAGGGAAAAGGAATTATCCAATGGTAGTAAGCCCTTGGGAATTTTTTTTTTGTCTATGAGAATGACATTAGAGTATCAACTTGCTCTCAATAAGCAAAAAGCAACAAATGTCCCTATCATCCTCAAAAATTTTCCAAGAATCATCATTATCAAGTAGGTGAGGTTTTTACAAATATATCATAGGGTGGCTACAATGGTTAGCCAATAGCTATCTCTCGAGTCTAGTAGTGTAAGGGACTAGCTTATCAACTATACAAATTTGCTTCTCTACAACTATTTCCAACTATTCTTGTAGATTCTCATGTAGTTTTTTTTTTTTTAAACCTACAGGAGGCGTGGCAATAGCGACGAAAGTTCATCGCAAACGTTTTTACTCTACCAAGGATTTTCGTGGCAATAGTGAAGAAAGTTCGTCGCAATCCAAAAATGAGTTTTTACTCTACCAAGGATTTCCGTGGCAATAACGATGAACGTTCGTCGCAATGTTCCATGCTTTTTCGTCACACATATGGCATATGCGTCGTAAACTATTGGTGAGTTTTTACTCTACCAAGGATTTTCGTGACAATAGCGACGAAAGTTCGTCACAACTTTCCACGCTTTTTCGTCGCACATATGGCATCTGCGTCGTAAGCTGTTGGTGAGTTTTTTACTTTGGCACAATTTTTTGTTCTTATTGCGACGATGTTTCGTCACTATTACCACGCTTTTCAAGGTAAACCTATCTTGAGAATGATGACACGTGGTGGCCTTATGTCGTCGTTGTTTCCATGAATACCTGGTTCATGGATATAGCGATGAAAAAAGTTCCATGAAAAATAGTCTTTGCTTTCGTGGAAAGTGTGATGAATATGTGTGGCAATAGCAACGAAAAACTATGGCAAATTTGGTCATATGTGAGGGTATTAGGATATAAGGCTTGCATTTGTAATAAAGCCACTTTATGACTTTAAGATATTTGGATGTTCACTTTTTGTGTAAAATAGTCTATCCAACATTCATAAGTGGAATGACTATCACACATTTATAAGTGGAATGACTATACCACATTCATAAGTGGGATGATTTGCTTAGTAAACAATGATATATAAGAAGGTAAACTCCATTGTAATAAATGCACCAATAATTCATTAATAATATCATATTGTGTCATTATAAGTATCTTCCTTAACCTATTCATGTACTTAAATTATAATCTCAATAATTAATACATAATTTCAAGATTACTTATTTCTAGTCCCAATCCAAATGTATAACTAAAGAAGTTGAGCATTCATAAAAGATATCATAGTAGATGTTATAAGAGATACACATCATAATATCTTCAATATTAAATTATAAAATACACCTCACTTCTCTAAATATCATAATTTATAATAATAAAAATATCATTACAAATAATTTGTTATTTTTTAGATTTCATTATTGAATAGAATCGAATAACCAAAATTACTATAAAAATAATCATCATCATAATTGCATAAAACAAACTCAACCTTCCGAAATTAGAATGATTTTCCATATCATTTTCAATCAATATATACTTTATCTACCTTATGTACTTCTTATATATATGTGAGGCTGTGTTTTCTCGTTAATGTGTTGAAAGTAATAAAGTTTGAAAGGTCGTTCTCCTCACGATTTAAAGATCTCGTTCCATAAAGCCATATACCATATATACATAAAAGTCTCCTAATATACTGTTCGTATACATAAAATTATACCCTTCAAATGAAGGAGATGTGTCACTTTTGATATTAGTAAAGTCTCCTATCATACCATTTGAGTGGGGAGGATGTGTAGATATTTCGTTCCGATAAGACCATATACAACTTGTGAATGTGGAATAAGACAATTAAGGGAAAAATTAATTTAATTAATTATTTAATATTAATTAATATATATATATATATATATATATATATTTTGTAGATATTTCGTTCCGATAAGACCATATACAACTTGTGAATGTGGAATAAGACAATTAAGGAAAAAATTAATTAAATTAATTATTTAATATTAATTATTATAAAATGTTATTAAAATTTTAAAACTAAAACTTTAGATTTAGAATATATATATATATATATATATATTCTAAATCTAAAGTTTTAGTTTTAAAATTTTAATAACATTTTATACAATTGGTTCATTTTATGTCCAAGGCTTTTTTTTTAGGGAGGGTCCAAAACTTGATCATCCTCACCATTAAATTTGAGGTAATCATTTTGGTTTACCTCTTCTTTTAAAGCACCCTTCCATTGTTATAGTTTAATTGTCATTTGTATGTTCAAGGTTTAATGTTTACGAGGAAGACTCACCTATTGTTCTCTACCTGTACCTCTCTCTTGCATTGGAATTCCCTCACACATCTAGTAGTGTATATCGACGAGTATAGGTCATTTGTCCCCTCCATGTGCTTCCTCGACTTTGTAAGTACTCATGGATTCAAGTATAGTGTACTACTTAAAAGGAATGCATGGCATTAACACACTGTCAAGGAGTCTTTGTGTGACATCTCAGAGTACTGAGTATATATACATTGAATAAAGTAACTCGAGTTAAGTGAGTATATATATATATATATTGAATAAAAAGAGTTAAGTGAGGGTTTACGTTTGGTCTCACTGTGTAGATATTTTTCAAAGCATTATGTTGGCCCATTCCCAACCACAACCTTTGGCAAAGAGAAAAAACATTTAAGAAAGCCCCAAACTCTTATGGGTGCATAATTTCAATAGAGTATGCCACTAATGGAATAATGAAGAGAGATATAGGTGGTCTTAGTCTACAAAATTTGATGTTTTCAAGCTTGCCTTCATGAGAGGGGATGGGTGGATGTTTAAAATGCCACTTTGGCATGTTGAGATTATTCTGCATTGAAAACTATGGGTATTGCCATTAGTTTTGTGGGAAAATGGATGTTAAGCTTTGAGAGTAGTTTTCTTGTTTAATAAGTTTATTGTGTTTTCCCAAGTAAGCTCAAGTACACATGCACATGTATGGTGAACACACCACACTATATTCATATGTGGGTTCTTTGT
Organism: Picea mariana; assembly: GCA_032191745.1. Classification (NCBI taxonomy): domain Eukaryota; kingdom Viridiplantae; phylum Streptophyta; class Pinopsida; order Pinales; family Pinaceae; genus Picea; species Picea mariana. The sequence goes on along the minus strand of JASDQU010683887.1, from coordinate 19,934 downwards.
CCTTTTAATTTTTTATCAACTTCAAACTATTTTTATTAAATTTGAAGAGGGATCAAATCTCTTGGGCGTAAAAATTTCCTCATTATTTTACACTTTAGAAAATGTTTGTAACTTGAGTGATTTGATTTGAACTATCTTGGTACTTGATATATTTGGGATAAGATAGGTCTAGGATGGTTTTAATTTGAAATATTTTTTCGCTTAGATGTGCCAAGTAAAACCATTATAGACATGGCACATCTACGTGCACTTGACCATCTCCTTGTGATCGATTATGATGCAGATAAGAATAAAACAAGCATAACAATGGAGTTGTTTATTTGTCAAGGGAATATATTAGTAGCTCACCTTGAAATATTCATAGATAAATATCACATCATAGAAGATATCGAAAACCCCAATCATGCCATCAACATGGAGAGAGGTTTAAAGCTTGAATTGAAATGGGGAGGATTTTTATAGCGTCCATGACCAACCTATGAATAAATAATGCATCGTGGCCCATGCATAGTCACATGAATTGAGCGCCACAAGAAATTGGCTAGGAAATTTCATGGAACTATCCAAAGTCTGCATAGTTAGAGATCATAATGCCTTTCTTGGCTTCATCCATCAACTGACTGCACTACCCGTGCCCCCTTTACCCCTTCATCAAAACCATGTCCATTGTCTTGACTCTTCTTCTATGGTTGGATGGTATCTAGGATGCCAAAGAAGATGGGCCCAGTGCAAAGCTCTACATATTCCTCTTCTAAAGTACATGGTTGTCTCTAAATGTCTCTAGGCCAAAGTACACTTCTCCTTGCAAATAGAACATTAAGGTAAAAAATAATATGAATACCCTAGTCAAATTGAATTGTCTTACATTTTTCCTATGAGTAATGTCTCCATAAAATTTTTAATGAGGAGGAGTTCTTTGCCATTATGTTAGGGTTTGTGGAATAACAATTTATTAGCCCTATTGTATCCCTCCCTGTAATCATTCTGACATTAATGCATCCTTCTTCCCTAGTTCAACATTAACATTAGAAATGTATTTTATGTGTTGTTTATTTGGCACCCAATCCTCATTGTAATGCTTAGAGATTGTCTCTGTTCTTTCTTTGTAACATATCGTCTTCCTTTTAACATGTCATCTTTGCTATGTCAACATCAACACCAATATCCATATATCAACAACAAATGTGGGATTGCACTTGTCCATGATAATGTTTAATCATCACAACATATGGCATGGGATCCCTAATCCTTTTGAGCATGCATGTGCACTCTCTTTGGGCATGACATGATGTAAGAAAATCCCTCACACACTTTGTTGTTGCAATTTGTACACATAGATGAGAAGTGGTAGTGACAACTTTTCCAAGCCACAAATACTTTGTTGTTTCAATTTGTACACATAGATGAGAAGTGGCAGTGACAACTTTTCCAAGCCACAAAAAAATAATGCCTTGGTATACAAGAATCTTATGCCCACCATGTAGACAAAATGATCAATTCATGTTTGTTTTTTTTTTAAATTCATGGTTTTTTTTTTTTAAATATGTTTTATTTAAAAATGCCATGTGGACAATTTGAACATTCACAAATTGGGACAAGAAAATAAATTTAGAAAAGGACCTCAAAATTATTGGAATTTGGTGCATTGAAAGGGACACCCTTCTAACTAATTAACCAATGTAATTTACCATGGTTTGTCTATAGAACTAAAATGGATACATGAAATATTTGGACCTATCATGGATGTTTTTATAATGAGTTTTATGTTTGACTTACCCCACCAACCAAGTAGTGATAATTTTTATGTTTAATTTAAAGTTTAAGTACCTTTGTAGCTGCTCTTTGGATTGGTACAATAACTAAATCATCTTAAATTTATTTGGTGAATGCTCAACTCTTATAGATACACATTTAGATTGGGACGAGAAACAAGTAATCTTGAAATTAGTTCTTAATTTTTGCTCAATATACATGTATTGATTATTGATATTATAATTTTTATGTTTAATTTAAAGTTTAAGTACCTTTGTAGCTGCTCTTTGGATTGGTACAATAACTAAATCATCTTAAATTTATTTGGTGAATGCTCAACTCTTATAGCTACGCATTTGGATTGGGACGAGAAACAAGTAATCTTGAAATTAGTTCTTAATTTTTGCTCAATATATATGTATTGATTATTGATATTATAATTTACTATGGCTTACAAAATTTCTAAAAAGATATTTCTTCAAATACTTAGTAGGATGAGATTATAACTCACTAAATATTTTGGATGCATATAGTAAGAAAAACCAAATAAATTATAAATTATAGTTTAAGGTACATGGGAGATGTTAATGAAGAGTGTTTGAACAATCTTTTCGGCTTTCTTATTTATTATTTGATAAATGTGTTTTTTTACTTTTAAGAAAACATGAAGTAAAAAATACAATATACCACAACTTTTTGCACATTATTATGGAATGTGCCACTAATACAACACTATTCAAATCAATTGCATTTGTTCTAGTGCCATAACACAATGTTATGAGTCACTCTTTGAGGTGAATAATCTTAAGTCAAACTCAATCAATTGGCAAGTGAATATTAAGATTGTATAGGGTGGAAAAGAAGAAGAAGATATGGTGAGCCCAACTAAGAAGGAGTAGTAACAACATACGGAGAAGGATCTCGGGATGGAAACACAGCCAGACTCCGCAAAAGTAGTCTTAATCGACCTTCCAGCACCCCCAGAATGGAAGAAACAGATCATCTCGTCGAGAAGGATAGCAGCCAATGCAGTAGCAACAACAACAACGTCAGAGGAAACCCTAACGCGGGAATAAACAAGAGAGTTGTTGGTTATGCAACCCCTTACGGAAGGAGGGTTTTTCAAGGAGACATCGAGAGACACCTCCGCGGCCCTTTCTAAATCTATTCTTTCACCTCAGTTGGATGAAGCAGAACCTCGATGGACGGCTGCAACCGAGGAGGGAGGCTCCAACTCGTTCTTTGGCGAGAGACAATCAACTATTTGGGCCCAGATCAAAGCTAAGAAGAGACTGTGGGCGCAGCAAGTGTTGAACCCTAGATGTCGTCGCCGCTGTGATCTAGAGTACGGGAGCCATTCAACTATCAGAGACCTCAGGATATTCATCTCTTGGGGGATTCTCAGCCCTCGTTCTGTTACAGGAATCGAGTTAAGAGTGATGCAAGATCAAGGCTTCATTCTGAATATCACGCTGAGGCTAGCTCCGAGATTGAGGCAGGCTTCCCCCTTTTTGTAAAGACCATCGCCAGATCTTTTCTCTGCTTGTATGCTCAAGATTCAGACTTTGTTTTTGAGCTCAAAACCCAAGTCCACCAGGCTACAGGTATTCCGCCTGGATTTCAACGACTAATCTTTGAAGGACAACAGCTTGTGGATGGTTCTCTACTATGAGACTATGGGAGTCTAAAAAACACAACCATTTCTCTCGCTTCTTGTCTACGTGGAGGAGCGCCTTCCTTCACTCATCCAAGATCTTACAAGCATGCCCTGAAAATAGGGATTTCCACTCCTTCGGGGTCCAAGGATGAAACTTCAGGAGAAAAAGGAGCTTTTTGGCTCTGCCTTCATTGTGGAGCAGTCCGTAGAACCTCCAACAACAGAAGTTGAAGATCCCCACGTCTATGGCTTTGCCTTTGTCTACCAGGAAAAATCCCTCATCTGTCGCTTCAACAGACTACGGCCCTCAGCCTCTACGTTAAGAGAATGGGTTAACAAGACCTGGTCGTTAGGTCATGAGCTATTCTTTTGCTCCAAAGGGTTCTTCATCATCAACTTTTCCATAGAAGATGAATGCCAACGCGTGCTAGAGCAAGGTCCTTGGTTCTGGGGCAGATCTAGTCTTTCCATGCAGATATGGTTCCCCAACTTCAATCCATTGACCATGACAGCCATGACTACATCGGTTTGGGTAAGAGTGCCCAATCTACCCTTGCATTTTTATACTCCATCTTTTTTATCTACCCTGGACATTTCGTTGGGTAGATTTATCAAGACATACATAGACCGGATATCGAAAGGCTTCATCACTTTCACTTGCATATGCGTTGAAATTGACCTCAGTCAAGAGCTTCCAGATAGGATTCTTATAGATTGGATCGAGGAAGATCCTTACACCCAGATGGTCGATTATGAGAACACCATCTTCAGATGTCGCTCATGTCAGCGAACAAGGCACCTCCAGGCAACGTGTCCTCTATCCCCAACCCCTTCCTCAAACCCTGGAGCATGGAAAAGAGCTAATGGTTGGCAAGACCCAAAAATTTGCAAAAATCGCCCGAACCCTTCTTCTAACAAAAAGCAGCATCACAAAGACACACCAACTCCTCCGCCTTCTACAACGCCTTTGCAACCTCCAACAATTGCACAACAACCAATTGCAGACCCAAAACACCAGCCTTCAACTTCAACACAAAATCCTGAAGCTTCAGAAGTCCTGATTCCAATTCTCGCAGTTAATCCTTTGCACCCACCCCTCGAAAAGGGGGAAACGAATGACATAATCATGGCCACAACCCCGCTCCTAGGGACTCAGAAGCGTCCTCATGAATCAGACAATTCATACATCGACAAAGAAGAACCCTTTACTTCAACAACTCAAGATTATGGCATTTCCTCTGACCATCTGGCTTTGGTGGCGAAAGTTACTAAGCCTATCAGCTCCTCTGGTTGGATTGATGTTCGTAAGAAAAATGGCAGAAAGGATCCTCTCCGACCAACACAATGATCCGACCCTTTCTCCTTATCTTGTAATGTTTCATCTCGCTTTGCCCACACACTCCTTGTGACTCTCTTTTAGCATAGGCTAGTCTCTAGTGATCCCATGTTATCTTTGTAGGGGGTCTTTTCCCATCAACAAATCAATATATTACTTTGTACTTTTTTCCTAGATTGAATAAAAAGATTCTCATCTTTTTTTACTTAAAAAAAAAAGACACAATATTATAAGTCTTTTAAAAAGGAAAAACAAACTTAACTACATAAAACATGATTTGTATTCTTCATTATAACACTTAGTTTTTTTAGTATCTATATCAATTGTAATTTGTAAAAAATTATATGTCAATATGTATAAGCAAGCTTCTAAAATGTTCTACATCATTGAGTTTATAATAATTTACTCTTTTTCCAAAATTTGCAAGTCTATTACCAATTGAGTAGTCATTTTAAGAAGTCATTATCAAGATAATAGACCAATTTTTAATTATAATACTTTGAATTATAATATCTTGATCAATCCTATTAACACTATTAATATAAAAACCTTTCTTTAATTATTTTAACATTTTTATTTGCACATTTAAAAAATACACTAATATATTATATATTGAATTGGAAAAAAAATATATCATAATATATATCGATGTGAATTAAAGTAAAAATCGACCTTAATATATATCGATCGATGTGAAATTAAAAAAAAAAAATCTATTATATATTTAATGAAAGGATCTATCTGAAAAAAAAAAAATCTAATCATATATCTAATGAGGATCATCTTTATATTGAAATTAAAAAAAATTCTAATCATATATCTAACTAGGATCTATTTTTATATATTATATTGAAATTAAAAAAAGAATCTTTATATATTTAAATAATAATAATAAAAATCTGATCATATATCTAATGAGAACAATCTTTACATATAAAAATTGAAAAAAAATCTAATCATATATCTAATGAGGATCTATCTTAAGTTGATGTTTAAAATATTATGTTCAAAGATACCCTACAAATGATTAAAAGAAAATAGAATACCTGCACGGAACCTTTTTAAAGGATTGAAAGAATCGAAGAGCTGTCGGTTGATAAACCAAGTGGTCGAAGCCGTAGTTTTACAAGCCGTCATAAAGCTATTATT
>JASDQU010683886.1:16794-31057 GCA_032191745.1 Picea mariana | reverse complement strand
GCTTCTATTAGGTCTTCTTACATCCGCCTTATTCTATTTTATTGAAAGGTCTTATTAATATTGACCTTTATTACATCCGAATACATTAATCTACCTATGTGCGGGTTAGGACCTTAACACTAAGGCATGCTAGAATACCCAAAAATTAGGTCCAACACTGCACTGAAAGTGCCTCGGAATTTAGGTTATGGTTTGCTACAACTGCAAAATCAGAAACCCTAGTTGCAACTACAACTGGTGCTACAACGATATTGACAAGGAACTTTCGATCTACCTTCTAGCGGTTGGAATGTTTTGATGGTATAGTGGGCCCATAACCTGTCAAAATATTTTAGGTGCTCATTTTACCATAGACAATATCACTATTGTCATCTAACCATATTCATGCAACCACCCTCGAGTACCTTAACCTTTACTAGATAGAATGCTTCCGGAAAGACACACTAGAACCAATAGATAAAACCTACATGTAGTAGTAGCACGAGATGGAACCAAAAAATACAATCCAAATACAACAACAACATAAGACAAGGATAGCAAACCTTCTCCAAGGGTAGCACAGAAGAGAGAGTCTCCACAACCATATAACAAGAACAATACTCAACTACAGTAGTTGCAGTTGCAGTTCTTAGACTACCACCAAGAATACTATAATACCACCAAGAATGTCACCAATAATAACACCAAGAGATACTATAAGGTAGGGTGCATATCTTAGGATATATAGCGCTGGAGAGAGATACCAAGAATCACCCCAAAAGATGTGCCTTCCTTTCTTGCAGCTACAACTTCAAACTTGCACTATACCTTTCTGAGAGTGTGAGTGAAGTGTGTACAAAATGAGCTCAAGAGCCTCTTATTTATAGTCCTTCTTGGCACCCGTCTAGGCCGACTTCTCTTTCTGGAGGGTAATACTTTAATATTATTTATTTTATTGAGTCCACTAGTCTTATAAGGTTCTCACACATCTGTTTAGGGTTTCTCTTGCTTCCAAAATATTCGATTCTAGTCAAAGGTTACATATGGAGGTTAATACCTCATGCAAATACCATAATATGAATAAGAATGACATAGTTGGGAATTTTGTATTAGAAACATTGTGAATAACATGACCCGTACTCCTTGTCTTACCTCCCACAATAAATCCATGTACCAATATACAACCATTGAGCAATAACAACCTAAACATTTGAATTATAAAGAAGTCTCTAGAACCACCACTGGTCTTTCCTACAATAGTACCAACCCAAGTGCAAATTAAGTTGACAATTTTGGCTACATTAGTCTTTTGCCCACAACTATTCCAGGCAATACAAACATCAGTTACTTTGTATTACACTAGCTAACGTTGTATGTCATAGAAGCAAGCAACAACAATCATAAACGATTACACTCACTAGAACCTCCTATCTGGATAATACTAAAAACCCATATGGTAATTGAGATTGGGGCCTTGCGATGAAGAATATGATACGCATCCAAATCCTCATAAATACTAGAAATATATTCCTTCTTATCACTACCATCATAGTTGATAATTAAAATATCATGTGGGAATACATACCATCTATCCTCATTAATGAATTTGAATACCATACTCGATACTTCCATCACCTAAGCATGTCTTTGAATTGTTGCTACATTCCCATCCAACTTCAAATACATTGCACCATAATCGAATTGAGTTACAAAGAATAATTTTCCACTTAATTTATCATGAGTCCAGGTACACCTCCCACCTGTGAGGCCTCATTTCTACACTAACTGCAAGATCGGAGATAATGACTGCCAAGTCTTCGCTACTAGCTGAATAGACTCGAGGTTGTTGTGTCGAATATTTATCAGGGTATGGTAATAAATAAATTCCATGTGCATGGAACTCCCACACACTCTACTACATGAACCTTTGACATGGACCCCAAGGGCCCCACAAATACCCCAAGTGCCTTTTTTCAGGGAAGGGTTACAATCCTTATCTTCCTAGAGACTCCCAAGGAACCCGGGGCTAATCTGATGGCTCTATTAGCCATTTTGTTTGCTTCCTTATTATTCTCTCTGAGAATGTGAAGATATTGGAATGTGATGCTAGATAATGAGAGCCTAATTCTTTCCATGAGGATTTTTAACTTTATCTCCTCTGGGTTAGAAAAGATAAAAAAACATCTTATGGTATTCTTTGAGTCACCCACTATATTTTGTTTCTTAATTTGCTTCTCAAGTGCTAGTTGTACCCCTTGATACATCACATAGGATTCTTCCATATTGTTTGTAGTGACACCTATATTCAAATAGAATTCTAATTATTTGATTCCTCGAGGCCCATACGACACGCCCCCGCACCTATTTCCCCTGAGTTTCCTTTTGACTCCCCATCAAAACATAGAATATATCCTGAAGAAGAATAGAGCCAATTGCCAAACTCCATCACTAAAATATGAAGTTGCTAGGATGATATTTGGGAAATTTTAGTGGATATTATCACGTTGATATGCAATTTGGTCATCCAGAGTTCCTCCTCTAGGTCCAATTTCTGAATATTTTCCACTTTGATTCTTTTGGATTTCAAATATTCTACCATTTTCTACATTGCATGATCCACTAAGGAACATGGGGGGAGGATATTGTTTTTAAAAATAACTTTATTTCTAGCCAACCACATTTGCTAGAAAATATATTTTGAAGAAGATTTCCATGTTCTCTTAAGAACAATTTTCCCATGAAAATAGCCTTGGTATGACGATCCCCATTTCCCCACCAAGGATTTACATGATGTTGGCCATGAAATTTTATGGTATATCTCCAAGAACACCCAAGGCCACACCTGTTTGGAATATTCACACTATGTAAATAGATGAGGTGATGATTCTAGAGCATGTTGACATAAATCACATCTATATGGTCCCTGAAAGTCCCTTTTACTCAGACCTTTCCCTGTTAGCAATTTGTTCTAAGACAAGACTAGTAGAAGGTAATAATTTTTGGAATCCCATCATTATTTCATACATTGTGCCATAGGATTGAATTTTCAAGGAGCGGGGGTCGACTAATTAGACCCTTATAACCCTCCCTCACCAAGTATCCATTATTTCCCCAACCACCATTGTCCCTCTGCTAAATATGAATCAGGGATACTCCTTTAAGAGACAATATCAAAGAGTGAGCCAACTGAGTGAGATGATGAAGTGGCCCCAAATCCCACTCCATCCACATCCCATTAGCTTGTCATGATGATATATAAGAAAGAGAGACTTTGCACTAAGAAATTATCCATTTTCGTATAGGTTCCATAGTTACATCATCTCTTAGAGTTTCATGGCCAATAAATCAATCATCCCATAGATTAATGTTCTTTCCATTCCAATGGATATAGGTAAGATAATCCTAAAAGTAATGCAAGGATACCCTTAGTAACTTCGATATTGGAGAATCAGCCTACCTTCTTGGAATAGTATCCAAGCAACATTGTCTTTCCTTTGATAAATAATTTTGACACAATCCTCTCTTCCACCATTCATTTTCTCATGTCACTAATCTCCAAAGTAGTTTGGAGCCTAAGGTGATGCTTACTAGTTCAGGGTCTCTAACACCAAGGCCTCAATTGTTGTTAGGTGAACGAAATATACTCTAGTTGACCATATTAAATTTATTTGGCTTGGATTTTCCCCTTTTCCATAATAACTTTTGTATTTCTGGGGCCATATCCTTATTCATCCCCACTAGATCTTACAATGCAGAGAATTGATAGATTGGGAATGAAGAGAGAACATTTTTAACCAGAACCACTCTAAGTGATGGATTTATCAAGAAAAACCCCGATATCTCAAATTTATCTTTGATTTTATGAAAAATGACTTGCCATGCTTCGCCTGCGATTGATTTTAGGATGATCATCGTTCCCAGGTACTTGAAAAAATTCCAATGAAATGATAAAGGAAATTGAAGAATATGAGAAATACCCATGAGAGTATTGGTGAAGACATTCTAAGCATAAATTTGGATTTTTATTTTATTAATTAAACCACATGAGATCAAAGAGTATTGGTCGAAGACCAAATTGAATATACGAGCAATAATTTTAGAATCTCCTCCAATTAGCAGGGTATCATCAATAAATTGTGAGTGATTTATTCTCTTTACACCTATGGCAATTCTTAGACCTCAAATATTTCCTGTGACTCCTTCATGTTCTAACCTTCTATTTATTTCTTCTTCCATGAGGGAATATAATATAGGAGAGAGAGGGAAACCTTGCCTCAAACCTCTATAGTAATTGAAGAAGGGTGTTGGTATTTGATTAATCAACGGAGAAATCCAAGGATTTTTAATGAAAGAAACAATCCAAGAAATGAAGGCTTGACTAAAAGCATTTTTTTATAGAAAACATTTAAAAATTTATTCTTGACTCAATCAAATGCATTGGTCATATCTATTTTAATGATCATGCATTTTTATCTATTGGTGAAGCTTGAGTGGATTGCCTCATGGACCAGGATTATATTATCCCAAATTCGTCGCTTTTCCACAAAACCCCTTGATTTAAAAGAATAATATGGGATATATATGGATTTAACCTATTTGCAATAATATTAGCCATGATTTTATAGGATACATTGCAAAGAGAAATAATATGAAATCTTCCAAAGGAGGAAGGATTATTTTCCTTTGGGATTAATTTCATGAAAGATGAATTAGTAGCTCCTCCCATGTGGGAAGACTTGTGCACATTATAGATAATATGGATGAATTAAAATTTTATGATTGACCAAAATCTGATATAAAAATGAATAGTGAAGTCATCTGGGGCATGCTTTTTATCTAGATTGAACTGTTTTATAACAACAAATATCTGTTCTTTTGAGAATTATTTTTTTAATTCCAAATTGTCCTCTTCTTTGATAAGAGTTGGAGTATGTGAGATAAATTGATTTCACAATTCATTATACCATTCCCCCTCTTTTGAATATAATTTTTCAAAATGTGCAGAAGCAACATTTTTAATCTCCTCAAAAGAAGTGATAACTTCCCCAGATTGTAGTTTAATTTCCTCAACCTTGTTTCTCCATTTCCTTACCTTGGCCTGCTTATGGAAGAATGTTTTGTTTTTATCCCTTGCTTGCAACCACAATGATCTAGATGTTAGTCTCCAAAGAGTTTCCTCATATCTAATATATTTAACATATTTCTGAAATACTAATTGCTCTTGTTGAAAAGAGTCAGATTGTACTTCCTTATTCTCCAACCTCTCTTGAATTTACTCTAGTTCTTTCTTACATATTTCAACTTCCCCATGCAGATTCCTTAAAGAGGTATTTACCAAATCCTTTATAATTTCTTTGATCCACTTGATATTTTGTTTCCAAATCTAAATAGGAGACCTAATAATCCATTGAAACCATGTTCTTCAAACGAAAGCAAACAAATCAAGATGATCCATCCATAGAGGATTAAATCGAAAAGGGATGTGCCCCATATTTTCCTCTTTGTAGCTTACAAGGGAAATAGGACGATGATCAAATTTATCCTAAGGGGTTATAAACAAGGAAATTTCATCTGGGAGGGTAAATAATGGAGGGAATAAGAAATCGATCCAGCCTAGCTGCTATATGTCCTAGCCCAACTCATATATTGCTCAATGTGTATTTTCCTTTACTTGGATGGACATCAAACAAATCTAGATTGGAGATGAGATCCACCATTTTTTTTCTAGAAGAATCTCTAACAATAGAGCCACCTTTTTTAATCCAGATTTAGGAGAGGAACGAACTGATTAATAGACTAAATACAATAAACATAGAGATACGAAGAACAACACAGATATCCAATGAACAATATCTTCTATTGAATAAATGAAATAGGATGAAACTGTAAAACTGTTGAACTAAAACACTTCCTCGAATGGTGGTATCTATATATGAGAACAGATGTGGCTGCTATGCACATCTTTCTGAGCAAAATGATTACAATGAAGCTCTAGAGTACTTTTTGATATTACACATGAATGCCAAAACCCTAGACATCTAAAAACCTAACCCTAGGAGGTGAAATGCCAAAAGTTATGTGGGCCTCTATGGGTAAATTAGTACCTCAACTTCCCGGGGTCGTAAAGTTTTCATACGGCCTCTATTTTAGATGCGTGATAGCCCATTGGAAAGGTCTTTTAGATAATTATACATTACGCCTTCAAACTCTTACTTCGTCTACAGTTTGAATGTGGCAAGACAAAAAACCAATGTTTAGGGCCCCAAAAACAACCTTGGAAGTACAACAAGATGTGCTGACATGAAAATATACAAAATAAGCCAGTTAGATTAGATGGGAGGCCACCAGTATCCTCCTAGAAGATGTGTAGGTATTTAGACAACCCATAAGTGTATAAACCACAATTACAAAGAAGTACAGAAGAACATGTTGAACTAAAAACAATCAACAAGCGCCAGTTAGAATAGGTGGGTGGCCACCAATATCCACCTGAATGAATCCTTCCCCCTTAGGAAGCAATGGTCTCCATTGCATTGAGTCCCCCCATCAGGTGAGGAAACGTATGCTAAATTTGGCCTCGGGTGAGACACTTTCCTTGGTGTAGGAGTTTCCCTACCTTGACAACCTGATAAAGATGTATCCTCTGCTGGCAATTTCCCTTGACCTGGGTTTCCACTATATGATCAGTGGATTCTTGTTCCATGGATTCATGGTTGAGCTCTGTTGGTGTCATTTTTTCTTTGATCTCTGAGGTGTCCAATAAGGGTGGGAAATATGGTCGAAGGTAGTCTGCATTAAACATTGGGTGCAAGCCAAGGAAGGGTGGAGTGTTGAACTCAAAAACATTACTACCCACAGCCTTGGTGATAACATAAGTCCCATAGAGAAGTGGGTGGAGCTTCCGATGGGGTTGTGTAAGACACTCCTACAAATGTAACCAGACTCTGTCTCCAACCTGAAACCGATGTGGTACCCTATGTTGATCATGGTGTTGCTTGTACTTAGCATTGGATTTCTACAAAATCTCATGGACCTGTTGGCAGATGTGCTAAATCCGCTCAATGAATATGGTGTATTTTTCGGTCTCATACTAAACATGGGAAGCGTTTGTCTGTGTGGTTGAAAGAGGTAGTGCAACATCAATGGGACCTAAGGGTTGGAATACCTGCTTGACCTGAAATGGGATATGACCAGTGGAGTTATGGAGAGCCCTATTGTAACTATGTTGAACATAGGGGAGACTCTCATCCCATGTATGCAGATGCTTGGAGTTGTACATGCGCAGGATGTGCACAATCATCTGATTGACGAACTCTAATTGGCCATCTATTTGGGGGTGGAAATAAGTGGATTTAGTGAGCTTGGTGTCCAATAGTGACCAAAGACTCAACCAAAATGTGTTGAGGAACCTGTTGTCCTGGCTGGATATGATGGTCTGTGGTATCCAAAAATGGACCCATACTCATTTTAAGAAGAGATTGGAAGTATCTGTCGCTATGATATTCTTCTTGGAGGTTGTGAGGATGGCCATATTTGAAAACCAATCAATGACCACAAATACACAATCATTACCTTTCTTGGTGGACATAAGGCCATAAATATAATCCATTGATATGGATTCCCAAGGATTCTTGGGAGTAGGAAGAGGGGTGTATAAGCCTTGCTTCTTGATGGATGGCTTGGAAATGGCACAGGTGGTGTAAGCTCTAATACACTTGTTGACGTCTTGTTAGAGTTTTGGCCAATAAATTTTTTTATGTAGAACAACCACATTTTTTTGCATGCCAAAATGTCCTACCATCCAACTGTATTGGGATTCCCAAATCATCTTTGAACACTCTCTTGTAGGAACCCAGAGATGGCCCAGATGGCATGAAATTTTGTCCTAAATGTGAAAATAAGTGACAGTCACCCTTATACCCAAGAGATGATAGGTGGTGGCGAGGTCTGGATCTTGCTGATAAAGTTCAGGCCACTCAGATGCCTCTTATCCATAGGAATGGACCACAGTGGTGAGTGCAGCCAGGAGAGGTCGACTGAGGTAGTCAATGACACAATTTGAGCTCCTTGTCTTATACTTGATGTTGATATGGAATTGCTACAGGTAGATGGGCCACTTCTGATGGTGGTCATTCAACAATTTCCCCTATGTCTGTATGAACTGTAGAGGCTTGTGATAAGTTTGGATGATCATCTCCTTTCCCACAATTTAATGTTTCCATTGACAACAATCTTGGACAATAGAATACATTTCTTTGTCATAGGTGGGGTATTTACGGAAAGTATTTGAGAGTGTCTCACTATGGTATGCCACCAGATGATCATGATGAGTGAGAATTGCACCTACAACATAGTTAGATGCATTAGTCTCAATATCGAATGGTTGTTGCAGATCGAGAAAGGATAGTAAACTCTATAAGAAGGACATGGTTGAAGAAATGGATTCCTTGGATAAGAATGAGGCATGGGATATAGTTGAATTTCCAGTTGGAAGAAAATATATTGGTAGAAAATGGTTGTTTAAGAAGAAGTTTAATGTAGAAGGAAAAGTGGAGAAATACAAAGCTCGTTTATTAGCAAAAGGTTATTCCCAGGTAGAGGGAATTGACTTTGGTGAGATTTGTTCTCCTATTGCCAAGCTAACTTCTATTATATTTATTTTATCTATTGATGTTTATTTTGATCTTGAAGTGGAATAGATGGATGTGAAGACAACATTCCTACATGGGGATCTAGAAGAAGAAATCTACATGAAGCAACCAGAAGGATTTGTAGTGAAGGAAAAGAAAGAGTTGGTCTGTAAGCTAAAGAAGTCACTATATGGTCTGAAGAAATCAACTAGGATGTGGTACCAAAAGTTTGACACATACATCCTTGGATTGGGATTTGTGAAAAGCAGGGATGATCATTGTGTATATTGCAAGAAGGTTGGTAATCAGTTCAATTATGTAGTGTTGTATGTTGATGACATGTTTTTGGTAGGAAATAACATGGATGTTATCAATATGGTGAAATCACAGCTATCCTCCAAATTAGACATGAAGGATCTCGGTGCTGCTAACTTCATTTCTGGAATGGAGATTAAAAACGATCGTGCAAATAAGAAACTCTAGTTGAATCAGAGAAAATATGTTTAGATGATATTACAGAGGTTTAATATGCATGGAAGTAAACCGGTCAAGTTTCCTATTCCTACATGTGTAGATTTATCTGCAAATCAGTGTCCCAAGACACAAGAAGAAGAAGAGGACATGTCCCATGTTCCATATGCTAGTGCAGTTGGTAGTTTGATGTATGCAATGGTGTATACTAGACCAGACATTGCGCATGTAGTGGGAGTTTTGAGAAAGTGTATCTCAAAACATGGGAACGAGCATTGGACAACAATAAAGAGAGTATTCAAGTATTTTCGTGGAACTACCAATTATGGATTATGCTACCAAGGAATACTAGGATTGGATAGAGTGGTGGACATACATGGCTTTGTTGATGAAGACTAGGATGGGGATATGGATCGCAGAATATCTACAAGTGGGTATGTGCTTAACCTATTTGGAGGAGCAATTAGTTGGATGAGCAAAAGACATGATGTAGTGGCACTTGCAACTACAGAAACAGAATACATGGAAGCCACTCATGCAAGAAATGAAGCAGTATGGTTACAGATATTGTGTTCTGGTATTGGGTTGGTACAACAAGTAGTGAGATTAGATTGTTACAGTCAGAGTGCAATCTTCCTGGAATAGAACCCATCTTATCATTCAAAGACAAAGCATATCGATGTTTAGTATCAATTTGTGAGAGACATGTTTGAATAAAATAAGGTGTTGCTGGAAAAGGTTGACACTTTGAAGAATGTTTTAGATTCATTGACAAAGTCTATGAGCACATAAAAGTTCTTCTGGTGTAGAGTAACAATGGGCAGTGTTTCCCTAAATTGTTGACTATATAATCCTAACGACCCCTGGATGCAAAGAAAACAACAAGTGGGAGAACGTTGGGTATGTGTTATATTCTTTGCATGTGTGTGTGTGGGTGCATCAGATTCGACAACTACGTCTTTTTTTCTGTTTTTAGCAGATTTTGCTATTTTTAGCGGTTTTCTAAATTAATCCCGGATTAAGGGATTAGGGTTTTTGTGGCTACGGAATACCTAAAACATTGTATATATTGTATGGTGAATGGTGAAATTAATATAATAAAGAGCTCCAAGGTGCGACACCAAGCAAGGCTGGTTTTCTCCCAATTAAGGGTTTCCAGTGTAAATTTTTGTGTACTATGTGTAGGAGCCATTGATAAATTTCTGTTTTGATTTACTTCATAGGTTTAAAAATTACAAATATCTCCCATAAATACCATAATATCAACACTCTATCATAGCTAGGAATTTATTAATTGAAATGGTATCAAACACATCCATCCATTTCACATGTTATGGGAAAGGCTCACATAGTATTGCAGACCATTCTATAGGTAGCATCCTCATATCCACACATGATAACTCATAATCAAGAAGATCAAGTCATGAGCATCATCATCACTATCAATATCATCTTTTAGCATCCTGGAACCAAGATATAACATCGACTACACCATCTATTGAATCCATACTCCATCTGAGTAATTGAGCATGTTGTTGACTAAGTCATGTGTTGGAATTAGTGCACTCAACATATTGTCTCGCATAATTCACTCACTCAACATGGTGATATAGGGAGAATTATTCCTATCCTGGTCACTTCCCATGACACAAGAAGTACGATTGTCCCAACATGTGTTGAAATCCATGCCATGGGATACAAGAACCATTCTTCCCACTCTAGTTACTATTTTGAACTTAGGAAGAATGACTCTCCTGGACCATTTCCCCCCCTCTAGTCACTATTGTGAACTTATGGAAAATGTCTGTCCTGTGCCAATCTCTCCACTCGAGTCACTACTGTGAACTCAGAGAGACGGACCATTCTACCTGTCTAGTAAAATCCCTAGGAGAATAACTATCATAGACTAGTCTACATGTCCAGGAAATTCTCCAGGAGAATAATTGTCCATGGTACATCAACATTTTTTCCTTCATGTACCATTCTCCACCTATAATGTTTGTCCACCAACACACTCACTATCCATGATTCCATATATAAACACAACCTCCCAAATGAGGAAGTCATCTCCTCTCTTTTAGCCAAGGGAGGGTATCTCCACAAGTCCCATCTTGTCCCTCAAGTATGAAACTTTATCTTGGAAAAAAGGTTTTCTCAAAATATCAGTTGTCTGCTCATCGATGGAGATTTACTAGAGAATCCCTTCTGCCTTTTGGACTTTATCACAGATAAAATAATACTTGATCTCAATGTGCTTCAACCTGTCATGGAGCATGAGGTTCTATGAAAGCTTCACACGGCTTTGAGTATCACAATATATCATATTCGAATCCAACACATGATCAAATAGTCCATAAATCATCTTACATAGCTGTACTTCTTTCATACAAGCATCACCAACTGCAATATACTCTACTTCTGCAGTGCTGAGTGTAACAAAATTATGTTTCCTTCTAGCCCATGATATCATAGTAGAGCCCAAATTGAAACATATATCAGAACTACTCTTTATGTCATATGCACTCCCTACCAAATCTGAATCAGTAAATCCATGCAATGTTATGTCACTGTTTGAGGCATATCTCAAACCATAATTTAGCATCCCATGAATATATCTCAAAATGTGCTTTGCAACTCCAATTCTCATGTATAGGTTCCACCTAGAACTGGATCAACCTGTTCACATCCAAGAAAATGTATGGTGGGGTATTAACCAAATATATCAATGAGCTAATCAACTGCTAGTACAGGGATGAGTCTATTGGATCAGAATAAAAGTCTCTCTACTTCTTTAGATCTGTCACCGTGGGAGTTGCCATGAATTTGCAATCTGTCATCCCAAACTTCTAAAGGATATTTACACCATACTTTCCTTTCCCTAGTAATATTTCACCACTCTTCTACCATAGTTCTAGTCCCAAATAATAATGCATGAGACCAAGATTCTTTATATTGAATTCATAGGATAACTCGCTCTTACATTGAATAATGAGAGGCTCTGCACATGTCATAAATAATTCATATAGTAGAAGGATCATATGTGCATCATTCAAAACCATGTAATAAAGGTTTGGATCAACATATCTCATGGAAAATCCAAGTCTCATCAAGTAATTGTCAATTTTTGCATACCAAGCTCTTGGAGCTTGCTTGAGTCCATACAAGTCCTTCTTTAATATTCATACATGGGTTTCTCTCGGGTGTACCTAAAAATCTTGAGGTTTCTCTATGTATTCTTATTCCTCAATTACTCCATTGAGAAAAGTAGTCTTTACATCCATCTGATGTAAACTCCAACCCATGGTTTCTACAAGATATATGATGGCTCTAATAGAGGTGTATCTAGAAACTAGAGAGAACATCTCATCCTAGTATTCTCCCTCATGCTGGGAGAACCCTCTAGCCACGAATCTTGTCATGTATTTATCGATACTCCAATCTACTACATGATTTATCTTGTAAACCCATTTTTAAGTGACTACAAAATTTCCTGCAGGTCTATGCACAATTTCACATACATCATTTTTCATGATGGATTGATATTCTTCCATCATAACTTCCTTCCATTCTTTCTTCTTGAATGCTTCTTCAAAGGTGGAAGGCTCTACATTGAGACATTCTAGAGAACATGTACTTTATTCCTTGGGACCTTGATCCAGGGGATCAAATTTTGCTCAAATTTCAAAGTGCTTAGAATTGCTTCAAATCGAACAAGAGCGTAGGCATCATCGTCATGAACCTAATGCAACTTGTTTGGGTTCAAACAGACGTTGGATGAGAGAGATATCACGTTTTGTTTAAAATGTCAAACAGGCAAAATAAAGGGATGCTGACTGTATAGTCCGTACAGTCCGTACAGATGCTAACGTGGCATGTCCGTACGACACGTGGCATAGCTGAATTGGCAGGACCATACGATACGTGGCATTCATTGTTTGGCATATGTGGACGAATAGTCTGCTGACACGTGGTATATTTTGTTTAATGGTTTGGTGTCATGTGCCCCAGTCGTGGGCTACCACGTGGCACCCTGTTATTGGTTGGTTGTATAAAATTTATTTGGAGTCCACCAGATTCGACCCCGTGAACTCCACCCACATGCAAAGCCTTTGCAAAGTCTGCGCTACCAATGTGCCACCATAGTAGTTCTTACTATGTAATGGTTTTGAGATTATTTAAGTTTGAGTTGATGTATGGTTGGTGCGGGGGTCCGGGCTGGGGCTTAGCCCCAGCCCCCGGTCGTATATACAATACCATATGACCCTTGGTCACACCCTTGGCATGCACGCGGATTTGCATTTGGATTTTGGTTCAAATGGTTATACAACTAACGCCCACCACTTGTCATGATAACATTTTCTCTTAAAGTCTTGGCCCTTTTTCATTTAAACGCGTGGTCACATGGGTCACACGACCACAACCTTGGTAGTTAGGGGCTAGGTGTGCCCATAACCATCCTACAGTTTGCACCATTTGTGCATTTGCACCCGGTGCTGGGTTTTTCCACGTAAATTCACGCGGGGGCTAGGTTGAGGTAACAAGGGTGCATTTTGGCGATCCAGAGACATCAAGTTTGAAGGGGGACTTCCAGGAAGCCTATCTTCTTCAATTTTTGGCCAAACGAGGTGCCGAAAAAGCCCAACTAGGGGTTTTTGGACGTTCTGAAGCCATTGGAGCCATCTATTTGGAATTTTGAGCATTGTGAAGAACATATTTGAGAACTTTGAGAAAATAATACAAAAGATCCATTGGAAGCTGGACCAGGAGATGTAGCCCAAGAGAGGGGTGAACTCCTTTATCATTTGTTGTGTTATGTGTTTTTTGTTCACTGTTTATTGCTGCTATTTATATGCATCTTGAATGAGTAATTTCTATAAAAGTTGTGTTTCAAAATTGATCCATTTGCATTTTAACACATGAATTAAATCTTGCAAATAATTTCAAGAATACACGTCTTCTTCATTTTTAGATCAAGTTGGTATCAGAGCATAGGTTTTTGAAGACTTGATTATTTGAAAGTGTTTTGTTTTCTGATTCTCACAAGGTTGAAACTCACAAGAGGAGAAGGTCAACTTGTAGAGCCAAGTTCGCATCCTTCAAAAAGGAAGATTATATCATCACTGCAAGTTTCAAGGAGGCATTCACCAAGTATGGCTCATGAAGAGAGTCATGAACATATTCCT